>PVIY010020366.1:0-44129 GCA_004026745.1 Myrmecophaga tridactyla | reverse complement strand
ACTTTTTATTAATTAAAAAAATTAACAAAAGAACATTAATATATCATTCCATTCTACATATACAATCAGTAATTCTTAATATTATCATATAGTTGCATATTCATCATTTTTTAGAACATTTGCATCGATTCAGAGAAAGAAACAAAGAGACATCAGAAAAAGAAATAAAACAATAATAGAGAAAAAAAGATTATACATATGAGGTTCTTTCTTATGTGGGAAGGCACAGGATGGTCTCTGCTGGCCTTCTCTCCAGGCCTCTGGGTTCCAACAGCTTTCCCCAGGGTGATTTCTTTCCTTATCTCCAAAGGCCTGGGCTGAGCTGCAAGTGCTGAGATGAGGTATGCTGAGCTGCTTTGGCTGTGCTTCATTGAGCTCTCTCATTTAAGCACCAGCCGATTCAATCAAACATCATTCATTGCAGCAGGTACACCTCCTAGCCGACTGCAGATGTAATCAGCAACAGATGAGGTTCACATACCATTGGCTCATGTCCACAGCAATAGAACTCGGCACCTTCACCTAGCCAAGTTGACACCTGGATCTATCACAAGTGCTATTCACATTTGCCAATTGTTGGAAACAACCCAGGTGTCAATCAACAGGAAAGTGGCTAAACAAAATTGTGATATATATATAATGGAATATAATGAAGCATTTAGACAAAATGATGTCCCAAAATATATGACAACATGGATGAACCTTGAGGATATAATGCTGAGTGAAAGAAGTCAGACCAAAAGGACAGATACTGTGTAGTTCCATTATTATAACTCTGATAAAGCTGCCAATGTTCTGGAGCAGCTAGAAGGAAAATTTTGAGATGAGGGCATGGCAGCCCATGACAAACTCTGGGAACTGTTCTGCAGCTGCCTGTTGAAATGTGCTTTGAAAATTATTGTTTTTTTTTCTTCTTTTCTTTATATATATGTGATATTTTATAACAAAAATGATTCAAAAAATCTATAGGCTGTTATGGTAATATTAGATAAAATAAATTCCTGAAATCAAAAAATTGAAAATATTTAGTAACATAGCTCACTATTATAGCAAAGTTGTAACTTTTCCCTTGATATTTTGAGAATGCACAGTTTTGATAGTTAATCAAATGGTATTTTTTTTAATTTATTTTTTTATTATTTTTTTTTAATTTGCATATGGACAGGAGGCACCAGGGATCGAACTCCAGACCTCCCACATGGCAGGTCGGAGCTCTGCCTGCTGAGCCACGGCAGCTGCCCAATCAAATGGTATTTAAGATAGTGTTTAATATTTAGAATTTAAAAAACTCTGATATCTGTATCTATAGATTTTTTCCTTCCCTGCTTTAATTTTCAATTGGTTTATGAAACATATTGTACAAACAGGTTTTACTATGATCACTTAGATTTTTTTTAATATGCCAATGGATATGCTAAGATATCCATTTGCAGTGGTTAAGATTTTCATATGTTCATTGTAAAAATATTTTTATCTTCATATTTTCCTGAAATCAGGAAAATATTTACTAACATAGGTCATTACCATACCAATGTAGATATTTGTGAGATCTTTCGCCTTGATATTTTGAGAACATTCACAGTTTTGACAGCTGATCAAATGGTACCTAAGATAGTGTTTAATACTTTGCTATTTGAATTTGTAGATTTTTTCTTTGTTGCCTTAATTTTAAATTGGTTTATGAAACTTACTGTGCAAAAATAGGCTTTACAATAATTATATGGATACTTTATTTAGACATGCTTATGGTTAAATTAACTAAGATATCCATTTTTGGTGGTTCTATATATTGAATAAAAGGATACATATGATCCAGTCACAGGACAAAAATAAAATTCAATGGAGAATATTCTGGAGGCAGTACAGTCCCCAGAATTACTAATGAATGATCTTTGAGAAACTCTCGTAAATAGGATCAATGAAATAAAGAAAACATGGAAAAAGAACTAAAGGAAATCAAGAAGACTATCTGAACAAAATGAGAATTTCAATAATAAATATAAATTATAAAGAATAACCAAGTGGAAATGAAGCTGATAAGAAACTATCTTAAGAGAAAAAATTCAGTAGAGGGGTTCAAAGCAGATTGGAGGAGGTAGAAGAAAATATTAGCAAACATAAAGACAAAGAAACTGATATTGCTAAATTGAGGAGCAGAAATTTTTTAAAAATGAAAAAAAATATATGAGTAGAGACTGAGGAACCTGTGAGACACCATCAAGTGTACCAAATATATATCATAGGAATCCCAGAAGGAGAAAAGAGATAAAGAGATCAGAAAAACTATATGAAGAAATATTGGCAGATAACTTCCCAAATCTGATGAAATATTTGAATATACAAATCCAGAATGCACGATGAATGTCCAGCAGGATGAACTCAAACAGCTCTGCACCAGGACACATTGTGATCAAACTATCCAATGCCAAGGGCACAGACAGAATCTTAAAAACATCAAGAGAAGCAATGTGTCACACATGTAAAGGGTTATTAATAAGATTAACAAATATCTCAGTAGAAATGGGAAGACATATTTAATGTACTTAAAGAGAGAAAGAAAAACAATTGTTACCCAAGAATAATATACCCAGTAAAGTAGTCCTTTAAAAATGAAGGGGAACCTGGAGTCTTTAATGAAAAAAAAAAAAAAACTACAGTAAGATATAAATTCACACTCTCCAGGAGACCTTTATTTAGAAACTGAAAATAACAAGTATTGGCAAGGATACAGAGTAATGTCGACCCTCTACATTGTTGGTAGAAATGTTAAATAATGTAGCAATTATGGAAAAGTTTGGCAGTTCCTCAGAAAGTTAACCATTGAATTACTATATGATCTGGCAATTTCACTCCTAGGTATGTAACCCAAAGAATTGAAAGTAAGGACTTGGACCAATAAATATTTGAATACCAATGTTCATTGCAACATTATTCACAATTGCCAAAAGGTGGAAGCAGTCCAAGTATCAATCAAGAGATAAATATATAAACAAAAATTGGTGCATACATACAATTGAATATTATTCACCCTAAAAAAGATATGAAATGCTGGTATATGCTACAACATAGATGAACCTTGAAAATATCATGTTAAGTAAAACAGGCAAAGTGCAAAAAGAACAAATATTGTATGACTATAGTCTTATGAAATACGTAGAATAAGCAAATTCATAGAGACAGAAAGCAGAATAGTGGTTACTAGGGGTGCGGAAAGGGGGAAGGAGGAATTATTATTAAATGAATATCAGTTTCTGTTTGGAATGATGGAAGTGATCTAGAAATAGATAATAAACATTACACAGTATTGTCAATATACTTAATGTCAAAGAATTATCCCCTTAAAATTATTTAAATGATTGTGTTATATATATAAATATTTTTAAAATGAAGGAAAAATTAAGATATTTCCAGACAAACAGTAGCTGGATGAGGTTAATACCACTAGTACTGCCTGATAGTAAATGTTAAAGAGCATCCTCTATGTTGAATAGAAAGAACAGTAGACAGAATTTTGATTTTGAATGAAGAAATAAATATCTCCAGTGTAAGTAAAAATATGGGTCAATATAAATGCCAGTATTATTTCATTTTTAATTCTTTTTTTATCTTGTATGTCTTAAAATTAAAATACATAAAAACTTGAATAAATCTTTATTAATAACACAATGCATAAAATGTCATTTGTGACAAGAACAACATAAGAAGGCATGATGAGGTGATATAGGTAATGTGTATGTCTAGGCTATTGAAATCAACACAAACTAAATTGTAATAGGTTTATTATTCAAAGTGTAATCCCATGGTAACTATAAAATGATATTGAACAAAAATCTACACAAAGAGATAGGATAAGTTCAAAATGACTCATTATAAAATATTTTCTAAATAATAAGGAAGAGAGTAGTGAGGAAAAGGAGGGGAAAAAAACATGAGATTTTTAAAAATTAGCAAAATGACAGAAGTAAATCTCAACTTATCAGTAACTTCCGTAAGTGTAAATGGATTAAATTCTGTAATCAAAAGATAATTTTTGGCAGAATGGATAAAGAAATATGACTAAATCGTATGCTGTTTACAAGAGACCTATGTTAGATCTACAGATACAAATAGGTTGAAAGTGAATGGATGGAAAAAATATTTCATGCAAATAATAATCAAAAGAGAGCAGGGTCAATTTAATAAAAAGATGTAGCTTTTATAACATATTCATGAAACAGAAGAATGCCAAAATATATCAAATAAACTTTGAAGGGAGAAATAAACAATTCTATAATAATGGTTGGAAATTTCAATATACCATTTCCAATACTGGATAGAACATCTAAACAGAAGACAAATAAGAAAATAGAGGATTTGGGCTACACTATAAAGCAACTAGATCTAACCAAAGTCTATAGAACATTTAACCAAACAAGAGAATATGCATTCTTTTCAGTTGCAAATGGAATGTTTTCTAGGATGCATAATATTGTATGACACAAGAGAAGTCTAAATGAATTTTAAAATATTGAAATCATAGAAAGCAATCTCTGTGACCACAATGGAATGAAACTAGAATTCAAGAACAGAAAGAAACTAGAAAATTTACAAAATGTGGAAATTAAAAGCACACTCTTAAATAACCAATGGGTTTAATAAGAAATTACAAGGGAAATCAGAAAATTATTTAGAGTCAAATGAAAACAAAGACACAACATAGCAAAACTTGTGGAATGTAGTGAAGGCAGTGCGCACAGGGAAATTTATGATTATGAATGTTTTCATTAGGAAAAAGAAGAAATATCTCAAATTAAAAACTTAACTTTACATCGTAAGGATCTAGAGCAAAGTAAATCCAAAAGTTAGCAAAAGAAAGGAAATAATAAAAATAATAAATGAACTAGATATTGGAAAAACAATTGAGAAACTAAAAAAACAAAAAGTTGGTTCTTTGACAAAAATTAGTGAAAGTAGCAAGTCATTAGCTAGACTGAGAAAGAAAAAAGAGATGAAGTACAAATAACTAAAACAGAAAGGAACATGGTGATATCACTATTGACCTTACAAAACTAAAAAGGATTATAAGAATATTGTGAAAAATTGTACAACAATAAATTAGGTAATTTAGAAAAACTGGGAAAATTCTGAGTTACATCAATTACTCAAATTGACTCAAGACAAAATAAAAACATCCAACAAACTTTTAAGTACAGAGAGTAAATCATTAATCACAGACATCCCATCACTGCAGATGGTGCAGGGTTTTGTTTTTGAGGTGATGAAATATCCTGAAGTTAGATAGTGGTGATGGTTGCACAACTCTTTAAGTATTCTAAAAACTGAATTATACACTTTAAAAGAATAAATTTTATGGTATGTGACTTATATCTCAATAAAGCTCTTATTAAAGAAATATTCCACCAAAGAAGAGTCCAGAACCAGATGGCATCATTGATGAATTCTACTAAACATTTAAAGGAGAATTATGGCCAATGTTCCTAAAACTCTTCCAAAAAATTCAGTAGGAGGGGATACCTTCTCATTCATTCTATGAGGCCAGCATTACTCTGATACCAAAACTTGGTAAAGCCATCACAAGAAGATAAAATTAGAGACCAATTTCATTTTTAATGTTTTTATTGTGAGTTATAACATACATACAAAAAAACAATAATTTTCAAAGTACATTTTTAACAAATCTGTTATAGAACAGATTTCAAAGTTTGGTATGGATTACTGTTCCTCAATTTCAATTTTTTCCTTCTAGCTTCTCCAAGACACTGGAGACTAAAAAAATATGATTCAGCAGTCATACTTATTTGATAAAACCTAACATCTCTGTTATAACCCTTCCTTCTACATTGATACTTCTCCCAATATTTAGAGATATTAGGGCTATTCCCATCCTAAATTTTTCATGTTGAAAAAGGGTGTTGGCAAAATAGGATTGGGGGATAGAATTAGTTGAAATTGTTGGAGAGGCTGGCACTTCTGGTTTTCAGGGCTGATCTGGCTTAGGAAACTTCTGGAGGTTCTAGATTTCTGGAAAGCAAACTTAGTGCATGAAACTTTTGTAGAATCTCAAATAGAGCCCTAAGTGTTCTTTATTGTAAACAAGAATTATGTTGGTTGGGGCCCACCAAACCATGGCAATTAGCAATATCTAACTGAAGCTTGTGTCAGAGTAGCCTCCAGAATAGCCTATAAACACTATTTTAGCTCTCTTAGCCACTGATACCTTATTTTGCTTCTTTTATTTCCTGCCTTTTGGTCAGGAAGCTATTGTCAATCCCACACTGCCAGGGCCAGTCCTATCCTTAGGAATCAGGTCCCAGGTCCTCAGGGAAGCTTTCTTTCACCCTTAAATGTCATGTCCCACGTAGTGGGGAGGATGATGATTTTCTTTGCAGAGTTGGACTTAGAGAGAAAGAGAGGTCACATCTGAGTAACAAAAGAGATTCTCTGGAAATAATTCTTAGGCCTAATTGTAATTAGGCTTAGCTTCTCCAATACAGACATAAGTTTCATAAGAGCATCCCTCAAGATCAGGGCTTTGGTCTATTAACTTGGGAGTACCTAATGTTGATACAGCATCAGGGGGTTCCCAAGTGGAAAAGTTTAATACTTCCATATTTTCATTCCTGTCACTCAAGGGACTTTGCCAAAACTTTTTAATTATCTGCCCAACATGCCTTGGATATATCCAAATATTACATTAAGCTATACAGAATTACAAGCCCTTATTCCCATTCTGGGCTACATGTACTAGACCAATTTCTTTTATGATATAGCTGAAGAAACCCTCAACAAAGTTCTAGCAAACCAAATCCAAAGGAATAGTGAAAAGGTTATACAGCATGATCAAGGGGGATATTTCCCAGAAATGCAAGGGTGGTTCAACAAATGAAAATCAATGTAATCTACATAAATAGATTAAAAGGGAAAAAGTGATTATCTCAATAGATGCAAGAAAGACATTTGGTAACTCCAGCACCCTTTCTGAATTAAAACCATTTTCCATTTGGAAAACAAAACAGAGAACTTTCTCAACATGATCAATTCCTGTTGTAAAAAACTTACAGCTGTTACCATAGTCAGTGATCAAAGTTTTAAAGCATTCACTCTAAGTTCAGGAATGAGAATAGGAGGCCCTCTTTTACCACTGCTTTTCAGTACTGTGGTAGAAAGTTTTGCCAGAGCAGTTGGGCAGGAAAAAGAAATAAAAGGTTTTAATTTGGAAAGGAAGATATAAAACTTTCCCTATTTGCAGATGACATGACTTTGTATATAGAAAACCCAAAAAGTCTGCAGGAAAACAATTAGAGTTAATAAATGGATTCAACAAAGTTGCAAGGAACAAGAGCAGCACACACAAAATAGTTGTGGTCCTGTACACTAGCAATGAACAATCTAAAGAGAAAATTAAGAAAACAGTTCCATTTACAATAACATCTAAAAGAAAAAAAATCTAGGATTAAAATTTAACTAGGAATACAAAAGACTTGCATATCAAAAACTATAAAATATTGCTGAAAAAAAATAAAAAAGACCTAAATAAAGGACATGGATATCTCATGTTCATTGATTGAAAAAGTTAATACTGCTAATGTGTCAATATTAACAAATATACAAATTCAGTGTAATAGCTATTAAAATTCCAGCATCTTTTTTTTTCAGAAATGGAAAAAAATCAATCCTCAAATTTATATGGCATTTCAAAGGGTCTTGAATAGCCAAAACAATCTTGAAAAAGAACAGGGTTAGGAAACAAACTCCCCAATTTCAAATTGCATTATAAAGTAACAGTAATCAAAACAGTGTGGTTCTGGCATGAAGAAAGACAAATAAATCAGTGGAACATATTTGAAAGTTCATAAATAGACCCATACAACTATGTCCAATTGATTTATTTTTAACTTTTTTTACTGTATAATATAACATATACACAAACCAAATAAAGAAAAAAGCAGTAGTTTTCAAAGCATTCTTCAACAAATAGTTACAGGACAGAACCCAGAGTTTGTCATGGACTCACATATGATCCTCTCAGATTTTTCCTTCTAGCTGATACAGAATAAACAAAACTAGAAGGAATAAATATTCTTTTATTACAATCAACTTTTTTTTTCTTTTGTGAAAAAATAGCAAAATACAAAAACAGCAATAAATTTCAAAGCACAGCACTACAATTAGTTGTAGAACATATTTCAGAGTGTGGCATGGGTCACAATTCCACAACTTTAGGTTTTTACTTCTAGCTGCTCTAAGATGCTGTAGACTAAAAGGATATCAGTTTAATGATTCAGCAGTCACATTCATTTGTTAAATCCTATCTCCTCTGTATAACTCCACCATCAACTTTGATCTTTCTATCCCTCTCTTTAAAGGTTTTTGGGCTTTGGCCATTCTAAATTTTTCATGTTGGAAGGGTCTGTCAATAATATGAGGTTGAGATGGAACTAGCTGATGTTCTGGAGAGTTTGGGTCCTCTAGGCTTCAGAAGATATCTGGTCCAAGGACCCATCTGGAGGTTATAGGTTTCTGGAAAGCTACTGTAGTGCATAGAACCCTTGTGAAATCTTATATATTGCCCTAGGTGTTCTTTAGGATTGGCTGGAACCGTCCTGGTTGGAGTTTGGAAGATTATGATAGCAATGTCTAACAGAAGCTTGCATATGAGCAACTGCCAGAGTAGCCTCCTGACTCTACTTGAACTCTCTCAGCCATTGATACTTTATCAGTTATACTTCTTTTCCCCCTTTCGGTCAGGATGGAATTTTGATTCCATGGTGCCAGGGCTGGACTCATCCCTGGGAGTCATTTCCCACACCACCAGAGGGATTTCTACCCCAGGATGCCATGTCCCATGTAGGGGAGAGGGCAATGATTTCGCTTGTAAAGTTGGGCTTAGAGAGAGTGAGGCCACATTTGAGCAACAAAAGAGGTCCTCTAGAAGTAACTCTTAGGCATATCTATAGGTAGGCCAAAGTTCTCCACTGCCTACCTAAGCTTCACAAGAGTAAGCCTCAAGATCAAGGGCTTGGCCAATTGATTTAGGTGTCCCTAAAGTTTGATGCAGTATCAGGGGAGTACCTGATGGTAAAGTTTAATACATACCTGATGGTAAAGTATAATACGTCCATATTTTTTTCTCCCACTCCTCAAGAAACTTTTCCAATACTTTTTGATTATCTGATTAATATACTCTAGGATGTATCCAGGCATTACATTAGGCTATGCAAGATTAAAGGACCTCTTTCTTATTCTGGGCTCCGTGTGTTTCAGTTGTTCAAATGAGCTATACAGATAGGTTGAGTTAGATTATGTGCTACCAAAAATTTTGGTTCCAGAGAAAGTAAACCTTACTTCCTTTGGTCTCAAAGAGTATGTGTTGTTCTAAAATATAGACAATATCTTCTTTACCCCTGTATTCTGAACTGCTTTAACCCCGACCTGACCAGCTTCATTCTTATCTGTAAGTACCAGGGGATATATATATATATATACCTCTAAAAATCCGGAAATAATAATTACCACTCTGGATTATATGTGCCTACTATAATTGCATACAATCTAGACCCCTGTTTTCTTATAAGCATTTTCTAAAGGATACCATACCATAATTATTCTTTCATTTCTGGCCTATTTTGCTTCACCAAATGTCCCACACATTCACTTACATTGTTACATGCCTCACAACTTTGTTCTTTTTTATAGCAGCACAACATTTGATCATATATATACACCATTGTTCACCAATCTCTTTCTCAGTCAGTGCATCCTTCAGTTAAATTTAGCATGGTCATAAAAGTGGAATCATACAGTATCTATCCTTTTGAGTCTGGCTTATTCCACTCAACATTATGTCCTCGAGGCTTATCCATCTTACATCTGCTTCAAGACATTATTTCACCTTACTGCTGCATAATATTCCTTTGTATGTATATACCACATTTTGTTAATCCACTCATCTGTTGCTGGGCATTTGGGTTGTTTCCATCTTTTGGCGATTGTGAATAATGCTGCTATGAACATCGGTGAGCAAATGTCTGTTTGTGTCACTGCTTTCAGTACTGTTCTGAAAAATGCCTATTCATATCTCTAGCCCATTTTATGATTGGGTTGTTCTTTTGTTGTTGAATTATGTGATTTCTTTATGTATACAGGATATCAAACCTTTTTCTGATATGTGATTTGCAAATATTTTCTCCCATTAAGTTGGCTGCCTCTTCAGCTGTTTGACCAAGTCTTTTGAGGTGCAGAAGCATTTTGAGGAATTTCCATTTATCTATTTTTTGTTTTGTTGCTTGTGCCTTGGGTGTAAAGTTTAGGAAGCTACCTCCTATTATTAGGTCTTGAAGACATTTCCCTACATTTTCTTCTAGAAACTTTATGGTGCTGGTTCTCATATTTAGGAGTTTGAGTCACTTTGACTTAATTTTTGCATAGGGTATAAGATAGGGGTCCTCTTTCATTCTTTTGGCTATTGAAATCCAGTTCTCCCATGCTCATTAATTGAAAAGACTGTTTTGTCCTAGTTCAGTGGATTGTGGGGCCTTGTCAAAAATCAGTGAACCAAAGATTTGGTGGTTTATTTCTGCACTCTTGATTCAATTTCATTGGTCAACATTTCTATCTTCGTGCTAGTACCATGCTGTTTTGACCACTGTGGCTTTATAATAATTTTTAAAGTCAGGGAGTGATTAATCTTCCCACTTCATTCTTCTTTTATAGGATGCTTTTAGCTATTTGGGGTCTCTTCACCTTCCAGATGAATTTGGTCACTAGCTTTTCCAAGTCTTCAAAATAGGTTGTTGGAATTTCAGTGGGTACTGCATTGAATCTGTAGATCAATTTGGGTAGAATTTACATCTTAACTAAAGTTAGCCTTTCTATCCATGAGCAGGGAATGTCTTTGCACCTACTTAGATCCTCTTTGATTTCTTTTAGCAATGTTATCTAGTTTTCTGTGTACAAGTCCTTTATATCCCTAGTTAAGTTCATTCCTAAGTACTTGATTCTTTTGGTTGCTATTTTGAATGGATCTTTTTTCTTAACTGACTCCTCAGTTAGGACATTGCTTATGTATAGAAACATTACTGATTTTTGCACATTAACTTTATATCCTACCACCTTGTTGAATTGCTCATTAGCTCAAGTAATTTTACTATAGATTTCTCAATATTTTCCAAGTATAGTATCATGCCATCTGAAAATAATGAAAGTTTTACTTCCTCCTTTCCAATTTGGATGCCTGTTATTTCTTTCCTGCCTGATTGCTCCAGCTTGAACTTCTAGCACAATGTTGAATAATAGTGTTGATAGTGGGCATCCTTTTCTCATTCCTGATCTTAGGGGGGAAGCTTTCCGTCTCGATTGAGTATGATGCTGGTTATTGGTTTTTCATATATTCCCTTTATCATATTGAGGAAGTTACCTTTGATTCCTATCTTTTGAAGTGTTTTTATCAAAAGAGGATGTTGAATTTTGTTGATTGCTTTTTCAGCATCAATTGAGATGATCATGTGGTTTTCACCTTTGTATTCATTAATATGCTGTATTGCATTAATTGATTTTCTTGTGTTAAACCATCCTTGCATTCCTGGTATAAACTTCACTTGTTCATGTTGTATAATTCTTTTAATGTGTTCTTGGATTCAATTTGTTAATTTTTTTTTCAGAATTTTTGCATCTATGTTCATTAGGGAGATTGGTCTGTAGTTTTCCTTTTTTATAGCATAAGTGCACGGGTTTGGTATTAAAATGATATTAGCTTCATAAAATAGTTAGGTAGAGTTCCATTTTCCTCAAAATTTTTAGCAAAGTTTGAACAGGATATGTGTTAGTTCTTTTCTGAATGTTTAATGAAATTCACCTGTGAAGCCATCTGGCCTTGGGCTTTTCTTTGTAGGAAGATTTTTGATGATTTTGAATCTCTTTACTTGTGATTGGTTTGTTGAGATGTCCTATTTCTTCCTGAGTCAGTGTAGCTTGTGTTTTCAGGAATTTGTCCATTTCATCTAAGTTGTCTAGTTTGTTAGCATATAGTTGTTCATTATATCCTCTTATGATTTCTTTCATTTCTTCAGGGTCTGTGGTAACACACCCCTTCTCATTTCTGATTTTGTTTATTTGCATCTTCTCTCTTTTTTTCTTTGTCAGTCTTGCTAGTGGCCCATCAATTTTCTCAAAGAACCCACTTTTGGTTTTATTGATTCTTTCTACTGTTCTTTGCTTCTCTCATTTATTTAACTCTGTTTTAATATTTGTAATTCCTCTTCTTCTATTTGCTTTGAGGTTATTTTTCTGTTCTTTCTCAAGTTCCTTTCATTATCCCAGTCACTTAACTCTGCTTTAATCTTTTTTATTTCTGTTCTTCTGTTTGCTTTAGGGTTAGTTTGCTTTTCTTTCCCATATTCTCCCAGATGAGCAGTTAAGTACTCTTTTTTTTTAATACAGGCATTTAGAGCCATAGATTTCCCTCTCAGCACAGCATTTCCCACATCCCATAAGTTCTGATATGTAGTATCCTCATTTTCATTCATCTCCAGATAGCTACTGGTTTCTCTAGCAATTTCTTCTTTTACCTACTCATTGTTTAAGAGTGTGTTATTTAATCTCCACATATTTGTGAATGTTGTTATTCTTTGGTGGCTATTGAGATCCAGCTTCTTTCCCTTGTGATCAGAGAATGTGCTTTGAAAAATTTTCTGTGTTTTCTAATTTATTAAGACCTTTTTTGTGTCCCAGCATATAATCCATCTGGACAATGTTCCACGAGCACTAGATAAAAATGTATATCCTGATATTTTGGGGTGCAATGACCTATATATGTCTGTTAGGTCTAATTTCCTTATCAAATTGTTTATCTCCTCTATTTCCTTGTTGATCTTCTGTCAGGTTGTTCTATCTATAGAGGAGAATGGTGTATGAAGTCTCCTGCTATTATTGTTGAAACATCTGTCATTTCCTTCAGTTTTGCCAATGTCTGTCTCATGTACTTTGGAGCTCCTTGATTGGGAGCATAAACATTTATGATTGTTATTTCTTCTTAGTAAATTGTACCTTTAATTAATATATCGTGTCCTTCTTTGTCTCTTATGATGCCTTTACATTTAAACTCTATTTTGTCCGATATCAGCATAGCTACTCCTGCTTTCTTTTGGTTGCAACTTCGGTGAAAAATCTTTTTCCATCCTTTCAATCTGCTTGTATCCTTGCATCTAAGATGAGTCTCTTGTAAACAGCACATAGTTGGATTAAATTTCTTAATCTATTCTGTCAATCTGTATCTTTTAATTGGCAAGTTTAGTCTGTTAACATTCAGACTAAAGTTATTAAACTAAAGTTATTACTGAAAAGACATTTCTGGAGTCCACCATCTTATCTTTTGGATTTTATTTTTCAGATCTATATATTCTTTTCCCTCTTCCTCTTTTTATCCTTTGTGATGCCCTTACCAACACTCTTCAGTTCTGTGCCCTTCTCCAGAGACCTCCCTCTCCTGTCTCTTTCTTTCAACTGGAAGAATTCTCTTTAGTATTTTTTGTAGAATTGCTCTCGTGTTGACAAATTCTTTCAGGATTTGTTTGTCTGTGAAAATTTTAATCTCTACCTCAGTTTTGAAGGACAGTTTGGCTGAGTACAGAATTCTTGACTGGAAGTCTTTCTCTTTCAGAATGTTAAATAAATCATACCACTACCTCCTCACCTCCATGGTGCCAGTGAAGTAGTCTGAACTCAATATTATGTGGTTTCCCTTGTATGTAGTGGTCTTTTTTTCTCTTGCCACTTTCAGAATTTTATGCTTCTCTTCAACATTTGACAGGCTGATTAGTGTGTGTCTTAAGGAAGGCCTATTTGGATTTATTCTATTTGGAGTTTGTTGAGCTTCTTTGACTTGTATCTCTATTTCCTTTATAAGAGTTGGGAAGTTCCCCCCCCCCGATTATATCCTCAACTACTCTTCCTAGCCCTTTACTCCTCTCTTCTCCTTCTGGGACACCAGTGATTCTTATATTTGTGCAATTCATTTTTCCCATCATTTCCCTGAGATACAATTCAAATTTTTCCATCTCTTTTTTGCCATTTGCTATTTTGAGTGTTCAAAATCAAAATCCTGTCCTCTAGTTCACTTATACTTTCTTCTGCCCCCTCAAATATGGTGTTTTCTGTCTCTAGTATGTTTTTCATTTGGTATACTGAATCTTTAATCTCTGTGATAGCTGCTATTTTTCTATTTATTCTTTCTAATTCCTCTTTATGCTCTTCTATTGTCTTCTTGGCCTCCTTTATGTCATTTGCCATCCCAGTTACTTATTTTGGAGATTTACATGAACAGCTTTGATGCCATGTCTGTGTCTCCTATGGTGTTTTAATTTGTTCATAAAGCTAGGCCATATCTGTCTGCATCATGATATGCTTAGTGATCTTCTATTGTCTTTGCCACATGTAAATATCTTGATTAATTTACTTTGGAAGTTGGTTTCCTTTCAGTAGTCTAAAGCATTGTGTTTGCAAGATGAATGTGTAGCAGGATGCAGGGCAAGGGGTGGGGCACAACAGTGCAGTGATGTGCTGCAGCACACGTAGGCTCAGGTTGGGGATGCTACACTGGTGCCTGTGAACATTCGCACCCAGCAGCTGGGGAGGATGTGCCTGTGCTAGTGCATGGGTCTTGGGGAGTGGGTCCCTGGTATGCACTGGTCTAGCACGTGGTGTGCTTTGTGTGCATGCACAGAGCTATGGCAGCAAGTTGGCATTATGCCTGCTTGGGCTGGGGGCATATGCGACCTGGCTGTGCAGGTCAGCGCTTTCCCAGAGCTATGGGGCATGACTGGGGGTCCTGCGCATGTGCAGATTTAAGAGTGCCATAAACTGAGATCAGCTCGGGGGTGGTGATTCTAACATTAAGTAAAGTTATGAATTAAGCTGATCTGTATAGGACAAAGGCATATCAGAAGACTTGGTAAAGGATGATATCCATATTTTAAAACTTCAACTTCTGTGTGAGGCTGTATAGGACAAAGGCATATCAGAAGACTTGGTAAAGGATGATATCATCCATATTTTAAAACTTCAACTTCTGTGTGAGGCTAAAGAGAGAGATGTTTATTTGGGGCAAAATTTATATTTTTGGGTAGTGCATTTCCTAATTTAACTTCTATGCTTCATTTAGTTGAACACCATAAGTCCATGGAATCTTGAATAGGAATTTTGTTGGTTTGTCCACTTTAGTGTGATGCCCAATAAATCCCAGAGTAATTTGGGCAGTAAATAAAGAAGTATTTGTGAAGTATCCTTGGGGGAGTAGGGAGAAAAGGGGAAATAGTCGACTTCCCCATTTGGAGAATTTCTGATATACTTCAAGCAGTCGGGACAACCAAATCAATAGGTCGAGCCCTTAATTTTGGGGTCTGCACCTATGAAACTTATTCCTGCAAAGGGTAGGCTAAGCCTACTTAAAATTAAGCTAAGAGTCACCCCCAGAGAACCTCTTTTGTCACTCAGATATGGCCTCTCTCTCCAAGCTGACATGGCAAGTGAACTCATTGCCCTCCCTCACTGTGTGGGACATGACTCCCAGGGGTGTATATCTCCCTGGCAATGTGGGACAGAAATTCCAAGATGAGCTGGGACCCAGTATCAAGGGATTGACCAAAAAATGGAAGGGAGAAATGAGAAAAATAGAGTGCCAGTGGCTGAGAGATTTCAGAGTTGAGAGGTTATCCTGGAGGTTATTCTTATGCATTATATAAATATCCCATTTTAGTTTATGGTGTATTGGGGTGGCTAGAAGGAAGAAACTGTAGAGCTGTGTTCCAGTAGCCTTGTTTCTTGAAGATGATTGTATAATGATACAGCTTTTATAATGTGATTGTGTATTTGTGTAAACCTTGTGTCTGATGCTCCTTTTATGTAGGATATGAACAGATGAGTAAAAAATATGGATGAAAACAAACAAATAATAGGGGGAACAAAGGTGAAAATAAATTGGGTAAATGGAAATACTAGTGGTCAATGAGAGGGAGGGGTAGGAGGTATGGTATATAAGCATTTTTCTTTTTCTTTTTTTCTTTTCTACTTTTTTTTCTAGAATGATGCAAATGTTAAAAAAAAATGGTCATGGTGATGAATATACATCTATGTGATGGTATTGTGAGCCACTGACTGTACTCAATGTATGAAATGTTTGTATGTTACGAATGTGTGTATGTTTGTATGTTAAGTTTTGTCAATAAAAATATTTTAAAAAATTGATAGCTTATCCATAGGCATATTTAAATAAATTATCCATATAATCATTGTAACACCTGCTTTTGCCAGTAAGTTTCATAAATCAATTTATAATCAAGGCAACAAGGAAATAAAGCTACAAATTCAGAGAGCAGAGTTTTTTAAATTCTAAATATTAAAACTAACTTAAATACCATTTGATCAGCTGTCAAAACTGTGAATGTTCTCAAAATATCAAGCAGAAAGTTATTAAAAATATCAACGTTGCTATAGTAATGACCTATGTTACTAAACATTTTCCTGATTCCAGGAAAAAATAAAGATACAAATGTTTTTACAATTAACATATGAAAATCTTAACTACTTAAAATGGGTATCTTAATTAGCTTATCCATAAGCATATTTAAATAACATATCTAAATAATCATTGTAATGCCTGTTTGCACAATATTTTTCATAAGTTAATTTAAAATTTAAGCAAGGAAGGAAAAAATCTACAGATACAGATGTCAAAGTTTCTTAAATTCTAAATATTAAACACTATCTTAAATGCCATTTGATTAACTATCAAAACTGTATGTTCTCAAAATATCAAGCAGAAAGTTATTACAAATATGAAATTTGCTAAAATAATGACCTATGTTACTAAACATTCTCATATTTTTTATTTCAGGAGTTTATTTTGTCTAATATTACCACAGCTGCTTATAGTTTATTTTTTAACTGTTTTCGTTGTTGTTGTAAAATATAGCACATATATGTACATGTATATGTAGTATCTGTTTTGGCTAACATCAAGTGTAGTATCTGTTCTTATCAGTTTAGTATCTGATACGTCCGCTATCCAATTGATTTTTGACAATGTTGCTAAGTATATATGATGGGGAAAGAATATTCTCTTTAACAAATGACGTTCAGGAAACTGGATATCCATGGACAGAAGAATGAAGCTATGCTCCTACTGTACAGCATATAAAAAATCAACTAAAATGGATCAAAAATTCAAATATAAGAAATAAAACTATAAAATTCTTAGAAGATAATGAAGCAGCAAATCTTCATGACCTGGAAGTCAGTAATGGTTCTTAGGTATGACACTCAAAGGACAAGCAACAAAAGGTACATTTGGTAAAAGATTTTATCATTTTTTAAAAAATGATACATGAAAGGAAATTATGAAGAAAGTGAAAATACAACATACAGTATTTGAGAAAACAGTTTCAAGCCATGTATAAGATAAGGGTTTATTATCTAGAACATATGGGGATCTTTTATAATGCAACCACAAAAAGACAAACAGCCCAATTTAAAAATAGGCAAAGGGCTTAAGTAGATATCTCTCCATAAAAGATATACAAAGAGTCAAAGTCACATGAAAAAGATGCTCCATATCATTAGCCGTTAGGGACATGCAAATTAAACCTGCAATGAGATACCAATTTACATGCACAAAGAAGGTTATTATTTAAAAAATGGAAAATAAATGTTGGAGACAATGTGGCAAAATTGGAACTCTGATGCATTTTTGGTGGGAATGTAATATTGGTACAGCCACTGTGGGAAGTAAATGATGATTCCTCAAAAAGCTAAACATAGGATTACCATTTTATCCAGCAATCTCACTTCTAGGTATACACCTAAAGAGTGAAACAGGGTCAGAAACAGATACTTTTTCGATAATGTTTCAGCAGTTTTATTCACAATAGCTAGAAATTAGAAATAGTCCGTATGCACATCAACCAATGAATGGATAAACAAAGTTGGTATGTACACACATGCAATAGTATCCACCCAGAAGACAAAATAAAGTTACGAAATAGTCTGCAGGATGTAGAACTTGAAACATTATGCTTAGTCAAATAGCAAGACTAATAAGGAAAAAATATTGTATGATATCCCTTAGATGACTGGCAAATTCACAGAGATAGAAAGCAGATTAGATATTACCTGGGGAGGATGGGGTATATGTTTGTAAAATTTAAAAAGAAATAGAAATTCTAATTTGGAATTATATTAGGAACAGCAAAATATTTTCAAAGTAAGATGAAAAAAAGTATGTGTATGGTCAGTTTTAGATGTACATATTAGCTCCTGCTTCCTAGTTAAGATATTAGAAGCAAACAAGCCTGTATTTTCAGGAAAGGCAAGAATATCATTCATTAGAAACATAAATTACAAGATGCTATGTTGTTAATGGTAGAGGTAAAATTTTAATATTATGTCTTTGATTATGTTTAGTGTTTGTTTTTCAGAATCTTATTCTGGATAATAAAAACATTATTGACAAGTTTTTAAGCACCTGGTGTTGGACATATGTTTAAGAGCAAAGAAAGAAAAAATACAAATTGTAAATTGGCAAAGAACAAAATGGTGATCAGACAATAGTTTTCTTAGTGCTTTGATTAATGCTGATGAGAGTAACTAGATCAAGACTGAATATTACTTACAATTTGCCGGGGTTTTGAAGGTCAGAATTTTTGTGAGCAACAATAGTAAATCTAAATGTTCTCTACTGGGCATAATAGTAAATTGCATTTTGGAGACAAATTCTGCTATTCCATGCCTGGCATTTTTCTGACGATCATTGACAGTACTAAGGATTCAGATCATTAAATGAGTTAAAATAATAAATTACTACATTTATACTTAAGAACAAATAGAAAACAGGATATATATATATATTACATATATATTTATATTTATTTCATGAATCTATAAACATAAAAACAACTACACAATGTTAAAACTCTATGGTATAATTAGATCCAGTAGCCAAATTGGTGAAAGTTGCATTCCCAATTTGTACAATTACAATTACCACTTACAATAGTTACTTCTAATGAAGATGATAGCACATAATTAAGTAAAGAATATAAATGTCGATAAAGTATTTGCCAGTAAGTAGCAGGCTCAGGGCATCAAAAAAATGAAAAATTTAAAAGTATAGTCAAAGTCATAGTGCAGTACACTAATATATTTTGGCATTCTCTCAGTATTCCTAAGTGAACTGAGAAAGAGCTTTAATTAGAAGTGATTTTGATTCCTTCACTTTTATGCTGTGAGAAATGTAAAACGTTCTCCAAGAAACTGTTCTTCACATAAAATTAAGTTTAATAGATGTATAGTACCTTGCAAGTAGCTTCATTTCTTTCCATTTGAATTATTTAATTTATTTTATTGGTATTTGGATTTATGTCACAAAACCTTCAAGGCTTGAATTACTGTGTGTCCATTAGAGGCCCATAAAGCCCATTTAAAGCCATATTTGTTAAAGTTTGCAAAAGGTACATTTTCTCTATTTTTTTCAAGAGTTTACCAATGGCACTGACACAGAAATACAATGCCAAGTTTATTTTTTTAGCTTGCTATATATATATTGCTTCAATTTTCACACTAATATGTGATGCTCAAATTTGCCCAGTATCTTTCATACTGTATTTGATAAGAGTAGAGATATTCTGAGGGTTTTCCTGTTTGTAAAAACTATGTATCATGCATATTTTTAAAATGTATATTATAAAGAAACACAAAAACAGTTAAAATAATTGTGCTAGTGACAATTCTAACTGCAAGGAAATTTTGCTTAGAATGGTAAAATAAAACAGATGTTTCAGTCTTAAATCAGGTAGTTTTCTATTCTTTATCCGGGCAACAGCGTTAATTATTCAAGGAAGACATAATTTAGTTTTTATCATTGGTTTAGAAGAGTTATTTTTCCTATATGCTATAAGTCTTGAAAATATTCTTTTTTCAAGTGTTAGTGACCAAAAAAAATAACCTAAAATTAGATGCATGAAAATGAAATATAAAGCTGGATCAATTTGAGAAAAATTGTATGATCATTATGCTCTAGAAAATCTAAATTGTGAGAAATATTTTTTCATTCTCTTTGTTCTTTGATATTGGCATTAATATTGAATCTTGGGGGAATGGGGTGGGAGTCACAAGGAAACTGTGGCTGCCTGCCCATCAAGGAAGGGATAGAACCTGTAAACTAAGGAAAAACATGGGTAGGTAACTACCAAACTAACTGCAGTCTTCAAATAGGCAGCTGTTGTCTTAGAAAGCTCAAGTAGGAGACAGAATATTAATACCTCAAACAAGAGGTGAAGACCTAAAATTGGGCCTAGGGAATTAACATATCTGAATCCTTAATCAAAAAGGAAAAAAATAGTATTGAAGGTCCTGTTGACTAGAACCTTTGATGATTAAAAAGCTTGTATTCATACATCTTATCAGGTAATTTCTATTTGTGAACCATCCTTTACTCTAATTCTTATTTCACTGTAACAGATAAAGAAAACCACCACATTTCAGGAAGTTAAAAGATAACTTTGAATGTCTCCCTTCACTTAATTTTTTCAATATTTGCTTACAAGAGTTACATGCATGTGTGCACTTATGCTGCACTTATTTATAGTGGTACTTGTCAAAGTACTACTAAATTCCAAACAGTGTCTTCCAGGAGGAAAACACTGCCCAGCACGCACACAAGCTTGTAAAAAATACTAGTTTATAATTTTGTCATTCTTTAAAAATTCCTGGTTATTAGTACCAGGTAAAAACAAACAAATAAAAACAGTTTCTAGATACAATAAAAAGGAGTAAACCTGATTTTTAAACTTTAATTCGACATATCAGAAATTTTCCTGTATGTTTTGCAAATACCCTTCTCACCCCTGAGCTGTGTGTGTGCTCTATGTTAGATGAGCAAAGCTTGAACTTGATATGGCAGCTAAAATAGTTCACAGGAAAATCACAAAAGCTAATCTGTGGGAAATTCCTCAGGTTCAAAATATGTGGACTCTATGCTCAGCCATTCAATTCACTACTTGGAAACTGTTTAAATGTTTTTTGTTTGTTTGTTTGTTTTAACAATTCTGATACTTTGGTTGCTTCATCTGTAAAATGGATATAATAAAAGCCTAAGAACAGAAGCTCTGAACCATACAAATTTTTGGTAAACTTTACTAGCTTAAGGTTCATAATTCTGTTTTATTATTATTACTTTTATTCAGTGTTAAAACTAAATTACAAGGCCTCCCCAGGTGTAAATATGGCAAAGTAGAGACCACTTAATTATGATCACTATGTTGGATTGTGTTCAAAGAACATACATGAATGTCAGTTACATAGGTATGTGAGAAGCATAGAGACTATATATGAAAGTTATTTAATGCTAGTCAAGCAAACAGTTAATATTTATTCCAGCAAAAATAAAGTCCCTGTTGCAAATAAGAGTCAGCTTCTATACTCAGTAAGCCAGAATAGTTGATATTTTTGTTTTGGGTGTATTTTTAAACTAAAAGAATAAAATATCTAATACAGTGCTAAGAATATATTAGTTGATCAAAATTATTTGTAAAATTAAATTTAAAGGCACTTGGAACTCTTCCAAAACATCCTACTGCAACATCACTACATTCCTATCAAATGATATCTTACACTATCCTATAGTTCCCATATAAGATAGAAAACTTGCTACCTCATGACAGGACTATTGCATCATTAAACAGATCTAGTTGTTAATAAATCCTAACCTTAAATTGAGTTCAAATATGTCTCCTAATAACTTCCACTCAGTTTTATTAACCCCCTCCCCCCTGCTGCAGAGAGACAATACATTTACTTCCTCTTCTATAAAATAGCCTTTAAATATTTGAAGACAACTTCCATGTCTTCCTCTAGTTGTTTCTTAACTTAAAAAACAAATATTTTTAAATATATTAGAGACATTTGGGAGACAATTTTAAATTTTCTTTTATTAAGAATATATATATATAAATATACTGCTAACGTGATTTATTGTTGTTGTTGAGAAGTAAAAAGAATGAAGAAAAAAGAAAAAAATGTCAAAGCATGAAAAAATGCTAGTGTACTCATTAAAATGTGATTAAATGTTTAAACTTCCAGTACATTAGCACTGACATTTTGTCTTTTAAACGGTGTCAGGTAATGAAGGTCAACAGGAGCAAGCTTTCTATTTTGGCCCTTAGTTCGAAGCACACTATACTTGGACTTCACAGCAGGGAACTGTCAGGCACTGTTCTCCTCTGTGCTGCTTCTCTCTAAGTACGATCTTGCAGCTGGCTCCAGCATATGGTAGTGTATGGAGATATTTTCTGGGCTCCACTGCCTCAATCACTATTTAATGATTAATTATTGCAGTCTGAGGTCAGGGTGAGACATTGAATGCTTCACTTAAAAATCTTAACTATGGGAAATGACAGCAGGCAAGGTTTTGAAACTGAGTTAACTTTGTATTTCTTCTGATGAATTACTTGATTTTTTTCTATCTCCTTGTAAAGAGTAAGGTGAAAAAAAGACAAAATCGTCAAGTAGCAAAAGCCAACAATGGCTGGGGTGGTATTCAGCAGAATAGTTTACGATTGTCACTCACAATAAGAATAGTGCAGACAGATACACAATGACTAACTCTCTACTGGAAACCAACCAAACAACTTTCAATTGACATTCCAGAACAGAATGGCTCTGAGCTGTGTGAAAAGAGTCTTCTGACAATGTTCCTGGTAAGCAAATAAGGGTGAAATATATTTTCTACCAATACATGGTTTTGTATTCTCTGTAAAATACAGTGTATTTTAAGCTTAGCTGTAAAAGAAATAATTTGGCTGGTATTAAAGTATTAAAATTTTCTATTTTTACTTCTCAATAATTGTACATAACTTTGTATCAATTATAACTTTTAGTTTAAAAACTGAAGCAGCAGTTTAACAACTAATCTTAACCTGAATCATGCAAGCTGACAGATAAACACTGACTCTGAGAAATTTAGATTACAATTTAAAAGAATATAGGAATTATTCAAATTTTTATTGAATATGACTAATCTATATTTTTCATAAATTTTAAATATTATTTCTACAAAGCAAGTTACGTGTTTTTTCCTCATTCAGTTTCTATTTTTCTTACTTTGAAACAAGTTCAAAATATTTTCACGGTACTAGAAACATAAAAAGCAATTATGCTGAAAAGCTATTATTCAGTGGTATTGGTCAGTATCCTTAGCATGAGGCTTGGTAATGGACTAATAGATAATTGGAAATATTTTAAGACTGCAAAGACAATTTACTGAGATCGATCAGGATTACACTGCCCATTTGTTGAACAGATTCTAACAGGTCACCAATATATGAAAAGAATTATTTTTCAAATGTGCATATTTAAGTTTATGATTTAGAACTTAGAATATGTTTTTTTCTCTGAATAATTTCATAAGTATTGGTTAGGTTTCCAGGCTAGGCAGCAAAACAACTTTTAACTTTAAATTGAGCAAGTCTGTATTTGCAATAAAATGGGGTAATAAATATTATTGTGAGACATTATATGGTATTGAAACTATAAGCTTACAGCATTTATAACTGTATAAATGTGTTGTTGTTGTTGCTGGGTTGGTTGGTTGGTTGGTTTTTAATGTAGTCTAGGTTTCAATTTGGGATTCTGGGATAAAATTTCTTCCATTCCACATTCTCAGCAATGAACAATAAATTGTCTTTCATGTCCAACTATTTTCTTCAATTCACTCCACAGACACCTATGACAGCAAAAAGAGAGTTGTATCACCATAGTTTTAAATATGGAAGAGTCATGTATGAGGCCTGTGCTTGCCTCACAGGGATTGCTCCTATAATTAAAAAAATAATAAAACAGATATCTTAATTCACAAGATATATATTAGTTTTTAAACTAAGAAGGAAGTATTATACAAAAATTTGAAAGTACTTATGTTACCTATCATCTTGGGTAGACAATTAAATGAAGCTCCAGGAAAGTAGAAAGTAAAATAGGTCTAGAACACCAGATACAATAGAGATATTGTCTAATTATATAATAATATTCTCCCAAACTTTTAAGTAAATAGTTTTAAAAGCTTTTTAAAAATTACAAGAGACAATTTACTTTGCTTTTGGTCTCTGTGTCTAAATAATGCAAGTAAAATATTTTAACTTCATGTGGCTTACTTCCTCATCTTGAGGATTGATCAGTGAGTTCCAAGGGAAGTGCCAAAGAACTTCCAAACTCCTCATATTCAGTTGGAAAAATAAAAGTTTTAAGAATTGGATTATTTCAACTATTAGGATTCCTAGACTGTTTCAAAGTTTCTCACAATGTTGCCATAGTTTAGCTCTGATATGCTATTACTTGGAGTACCCACAAGACACATTTTGGGCTTGTACTGGGTGCACAAGAAAAAAAATGGGTAAGAGAGTAGGTGAAGAAAATTATTTGGGCATGGCTATTCTATGTATCCTTCGAAGAGTCCTGGTATAAAGCTGAGGATTTATGGCATATGTTAATCCTGATTCTTGCTGAAATGGCCACACAATCACAACATAGGCAAGCATGGTACCTAACCACAAATATAAAAAAGGTACCAAACTCATTCAACCTACTCTAAATCCTGAATAGGAGAATTTCAATTTCATTTGGTTGATCTGGCATATTTATATCTCCAATTTAATGAAGCCTGAAGAGTCAAAGTAGTAGTGTTATGATGAGTTAACACCACAGCTTTGATTGCTCACCATCCAAATAGCAAAATTTCCTAATATCATTTTATGGGACTTAAAAGACATTAAACTAAATATGATTGCTGCTCCATAAAATGGTAGAATAGTTTTCCATATACTGTATATATGCAAATACAATATCCCATCTCAACCTCCAGTGCCCATAGTAAGTTACACTTACAGCTTAGATTGAACAACTATTATTGGTTTACATGCTTCTAAATCTTGCATTTTGTGTAACTAAGACAGAGCTAAGCTTTCAAATAATAGAACAATATCTTATACAGAAGATTATCTAGTTTAAAAGCTTTGTCTCATTATACAAAGGTATCCTTACCCATTTGAAATAAATTCATAATACATACTGAAGACAGGGCATATGACCTGAAAATTACATGGGAATCTTCTGAATGCCAAATGTTTTAGATGATTTTTATTCTTTCAGAGAAATGTTGGGCTAGGGATGAGAGATTCAGAAGAGAGGGAATTACAATCTAAAAGTACAAACTTCAGTGATTATATACTATAGGGACATTCAATTTCTAGCTTTTAAGAGAAGCAGTAAATGTATGAATCATTATTTCATCAACCACTTAGGAATCCTTAGATTACAAAGCTCTCTCGCAGTTATAAATGTCAGTATATATACCTCAGAATTGCAAGAAATTTTCTGAGGTTCATTTGTATCACAAATGAAAATCCACATCAACCAAACTCTCTTTTTTTTTCTGTACAAATTGTTGCAAACAGAATTACATAAAGGAAATATGTGAAATGGTCACAAGATAAAGGCCTGAATATGTAGATGTAAGATATGCCTTTGGTTATAAGAAATGTCTTACCCTTACCCCACCCCTTGTGATATGCTCAGTAAAGTTTTCTTTATGGCTTTCTCTACTTTTTTCCGCTGGTATGATGACAACCATGACAATTTTATTTTATAGAGGAATGCTTTTTAATGCATTGATGTGTAAAATAGGTTTACTATACTCAAAGCTGCTCTTTACTGGAGAGATTATGGCACAATTACTTGATTATAATGATAGGTAAAACTCAAAATAGCCTCACTTTGGATAAGCATCATGATTCAGGATATATTTCTGGGCTATCTAACTTTGCCCAACTCCTTTTTTCCTTTGTCTTCTAAGTATAGATTCTCTAATCAATTTCTGTTATCACTGATAGGACCTGAATTTCTACTTTTGTTTCTAGACTTTTTCACTATACCCTTGACTCTTATTCTTAAGAGGGGATGATATTTATTTTGGATATGTGTAAAATTAAAAGTTACAAATCCTTGTTTTTTGTCTCTTAACATAGACATTCTCTCATACGTAAATTTAATTGTATTAGATTATACTTTGTGCTGCCAGAATTTAAAAATATGGAATGATCTCAATTTAATAGAGAAAATAAGAATTTGAAATTCTTTGTTTCACAGTGGAAATATTGATTCATGTAGATATCCAACGATAGAAAGAACCAATAGAAATCTGATTTGAAATTTGATAGGTACCAGGATATGAGTTAAATTCCCAAAGAAAAGAAACAAAGATGTACTGATTCTTATAGGACATTTCAGAACTATTGAAACCTTTAGAATGATCAAGGTTTAAAAGCAGTCAGAGTATAAAGAAAAAAGAATAATTTTCTGAAAAGGATACCTTTCAAGAAAAGTGGGCTGTGAGCAACCTTCACTCAGGTTAATGGGAAGTGTGCTTACAGGAGGTATCCTACCCTACATTTGTGGGACATGGTAGACCAGAATGTGACACCTCACTGAGACATTTAGAACAAGAGCCTAACTTTTATAGTGGTGGGGTCAGGAGACTGTCACTACAATAGTACAGAACACTCCTTTCTGAATTTGTTGTTATGATGGTTGCAAGTATTTTCATGGACCAGATGTTAGCTATATGGAAAGGAGCTTTGGCTTGGAGTCATTAGGTTTTATCTAAAGGCCCACTTAGAAGGTAGAAAGGATTATCAAAAATAAGATGGAAGATAAATTCTAGAGGATGCAAAGAGGCACTAAACCCAACTAAAAGAGATCCTCATGAAACAGAATCCCAGAATCTCCAGAGAATTTTTGGAAGAGCCCAGGGAAAGAAAATGTCAAAACCTTTGTCAAGATCAGAGAACAGAGACACAGTTTATTCAGGTACCTAAAAGTCTTTTCTGTGCCCTTAGCATTCCTTCTTCTTCTTACTCACACCTGAAAGGGTTTCAAGTTTGATAACAAAGGTATACATGGAGATGGGGAGAAATTATAAAAACAAGCTTGAAATTATAAAAACAACCAATAATCACCCCTTTATACTTCTGATTCCATTCTGAAGCAGTCAGACCTTGGATAGATAGAGAGGGCCTATCTCTATCTATAATGTTGAATGAAGTAAAGAATGAATGAAAGGAGATTCAACCAGGATGTGGTGGTTTGAAGCTGTCATGTACCCTAGAAATGGTCATGTTCTTTTAATCCATCCCTGTGGGTACAGCCCTATTGTAGGTGGGGACTTTTGATTCAGTTGAGTTGTGGGTCATTCAGAGTTGGTCTTAATCCCTTTACTGGGGTCCTTTATGAGGATAAGAGAGAGGAAACACCCAGAGACATTTTGGAGAGAGCTCAGAAAGAAAAAAAGACCAGCCAGTTTCCTTCCCATGTCACAGAGGAACCCCAGATGCCAGCAGCCTTTGTTCAGAGAAAGTATCTTCCTCTTGATGCCTTAATTTGCATAGTTTCATGTCCTTAAAACTGCACATTTATGAATTGATAAATGCCCAATTGATAAATTGCCCATTGTAAAAGGCAATACATTTTGGGCATATTGCATTCCAGCAGCTTTAGCAACCTGAAACACAGTATATTTGTCCCCGCCACCATTTCCTGGTGGTAATGCAGGGATGAAATTAGATCATTTAAATTTTCTTGTGACTTAATATTTTTTATGTGTTTTGACCAGCACAAGTATGAACCCTGGTTTTACTCTGCATTTATTAATGCCCAGCAAATTTTAGCCAAGCTAGGGAAAGAGGACTCCAAATACTACATCGTTTCTCTGAAAATATCTTTATTTTGCCTTCCTAAATAAGGAACATTTTTTCCTGAGTACAGAATTATAGATTGGAATTTTACTTTTTTTCCTAACCACTTTTCAGGTATAATTCCAGTGCTCTTGGCTTCCACTGTTTCTTTTGAAAAGTCAGTTATATTATTGTTGCTAATATAGAGACAATATGCGTCTTTCTTCCTGGCTGTTTCAAACTTTATGTCTTTTTTTTTTCATTAAAGTTTTATATTTGTGGCATAGTGTTGTTTTCTTTAGCTTCTTAGAGTTTCTTGTGCTTGGTGTATTTCATTGGTTTTACAAAATTGTGGCCCTTACTTCAAATATTGCATCAATTTTCATTCTACCCTATTTCTGAGACTTCAGTTATATATGATTTCGGATACCTTCACAATGTATGATGCACCTCTTGTGTTCTTTTTCTGTTGGACACTCTTAGTCCTTCATGATTCAATCTGGATATTTTACTCTAATCATTAATTCTTTGGTTGTCTCTAATGGCTTTTAAGACCATTCATTGAGTTTTATATAGTAGCTTTTATTTTTCATGGAATCTCTATTTCTTTTTTTATTATTTTGAGTTATCTGCCAAAATTCTGCAAAATCTTGAATGTACCAATCACATTTTTACTTAAATGCATGTTAATAATTTCAGTTACTGGTTCTTTAGTCTGTTTTATTGTTATTTTTTGTGTATGCCTGGTTATTTTTTATTGAATTGTGAATGTAGTGAAATGAAAATATTTAGGTATCGTATGATGCTCTGGATTATTCTATCTTCCTTCACAAAAGAATAAATTTTGATTTTGGCAGAAGTCAGGGAGGGGGCATCACCTTGATGTTGTCAGTGATGGAACTGATTTAAAGATAAGCTTTAATCTTTGTGAGGACAATCTATATTCTTTTCACCTTCCTCTGAGAAAGTGTCCCTTTAGGATCCCATCTTAAAGCCC
Organism: Myrmecophaga tridactyla; assembly: GCA_004026745.1. NCBI lineage: Eukaryota > Metazoa > Chordata > Mammalia > Pilosa > Myrmecophagidae > Myrmecophaga > Myrmecophaga tridactyla. The sequence continues at coordinate 15,362 of PVIY010020366.1, read as the reverse complement.
ATAGAGTTTACCAGGGTCCCCACATTCTTGGTGAAACCTGAGTCCCAATTTTTGCATCCCTAGCCCCATAATACTGTCAAATCCTTCTCAGTCTTTGGAGACAGTTTTCAAAGCATCAAGAACCAGTAGTGGAAATTCATTGCAAGTATTTTGCTCTTCTTACTGTGCTTCCTTTCTTTCTGGAATTTTATCTTTACTTACAAGTCATATATATATATATATATATATATGTTTAGATGTATATTTGTATGCATATATTTAGATATATATAGAACTATGTATGCACATATATTGATAAATATGCATGTATTAAGATAGATATAGAACTAATTATGCACATATATTGATAAATATGCATGTATTAAATACACACATGTATATATAGCATATTTATTTGGTAACTTTATTAATTCTTTGTGGAAGGAAGCATAGTATGGAACAAATTAGTCTACTAATGTTAGAAGTAGAATCTAAGATTCATGGAAAAGAAGAAGGAGAATGAGAAGAAACATACTTTTGGAGTTTCTGACCGATTTTGGTAAAAATGTTTGACTCATTTGAGACATATCTGATATGAGATCACTCTGTTCAGTTAGGAGCATTTATTAGAATTTCTGTTAAATTGGTTGAAGTAATTTGAACAGATATTAAACTCTTTGGTTGGGAACTCCTAGCATATGTATCTACCAAGTTTTGATGAGGAAAATATCCTTTCCCAGGTGATGACACCTCTAAGATTAGGGGTGCAGACTGTTACTCATGTTGATATTAGGAAATCTTCTGTGGTAATTCTACGTAATTACACATATGGCTATGTTCTCTCACATGTAGTAGCGACAGCAGAAGTTGTTGGTTCTTCAGCCTGGTCTATGTAATATTTTGGACACAAATTAGTATAGTTTGTTCTTTGGCATGTCATCCTTCTTTACAAATCTCATCCCTGTTAAATCTGGGATAATGTTCTTGGCAGAGTGATATCCAGTTTACCAATAAAGGATAAAATATTAATGAAAGTATGAGTGCCAATGATGTAGTGCTATCTACAATAATTCTTGCAAATATTTGGTTAACTTTTATTTCTATTGCTAGTATAATTTAGTAATAAATCTTCTTAACTGCCTCATTTGATTCAGACTAACATAAACCTTCAGATTATGTAATTAATGAACAGATAATTTATAATTTAAAAATAATTCCAAGAGTTTCTCCTATATGAACTTTAAAACTAAAATACCCTAAAATGTCTAAATAAAAATTCTAATAATAAAATCGAAATTAAATGAATGCAAAAGTTTTAAATGTGATTGAAATGAAAAGTAAAAACAGAGAGGTTTAGTCTTTCATTGGCCATACTCTCTTCCATTAAGTTAAAAAAGAAAAAGAAAGTAAAAGCACTTGAACATTTGTAACAGATGATAGTTGTAGAAGTTTGAAGCTATATGAACCCCAGATAAACATCTTCTTTAATTTAATCCATTTCTGTGGGCATGGACTCAATATCAGGAGGGTCTTTCAGTTCAGGTTTCTTCAGTTACAGTGTGGCCCAATTTAATCAGGATGGGTCTTAATCTTATTGCTGGAGTCCTTAGGAAGCATAATGAAATTCAAACACAGAGAGAAAGCCACAGAGATCAGCCAGAAGCTGAAGTTTCATGGAACCTGGAGGAGGATAGAGAGGCCAAGAGAGGCTACCATGTGCCTTACCATGTGACAAGTTAAGGACCCCAAGATGACCAGCAGAATCAGTCTTTCATCATCACCTTAATGAAAGCTTGATTTGGATTTTTTCCCAGCCTCAAATTGTGAGTGAAAAAATTCCCATTGTTTAACCTGACCCATTTCCTGATAATTGTTTGATCAGCGCAAGGAAACAAAAAAAGACTTTTGTACTATGAAAGTGTGGTGCTGCTCTTGCAAATACCAGAAAAAAAAAAAAAAGAAGTGGAAATGGCTTTGGAATTAGGTAATGGGTAGAAGCTAGAAGAATAATTATGAGGTGCTTGACAGAAAAGATTGTTTAGATTGCTTTTAAGAAAGTGTTCATAGCAATATGGATACTAACATACTTCCAATGTGACCTTAGAAGGAAATGATGTGTTGTTGGAAACTGGAGGAAAGGCAATCCTTATTTTAGATGGCAAAATTGAGTTCTGATATAGGATGAAGGCAAAACTAAAAGTAATGAACTTGGATACTTGGCTGAGGAGATTTCCAAGCTAAATATGGAAAGTGCAGCCTATTTTCTCCTTGCAGCTTAAATAAAATGAAAGAAGCATGGTATAAATTGAGAAATAAATTCCTGGCACAAAGAAACCAAAGTTGATGGTTTGGAAAATTCTGAACTTATCCAGACAGGACCCCATGTAAGGGTTTAACTGAACATGGAACCAGTCAGTAATTTCCATGGAAGTCAGGACTGGAAATGCAGCAAGGATCTGTGGGAAGTCCTTCCATCTGATGGATTGGATCCCTGTGTGCTAAAGGTGAAACTGATAAGTTTTATTTGAGATTTGTATGATGAGACCACTGCTGGTGTGCACTAAAAGGACAGAGAAGGGACAGATTGAAGGTAGAATGGTTTCAAAGGCAGTACCCTGCAAGCTGTCTGATCTGAAGATATTTCCTTGGGCCAAGAGAGCACCCAAGTGTGTGGAAAGGGCAAGTCTGCTCTGATGCTTGGAGAGGGCTGGCCTTTATGTTTTGTTGTTCAGGAAGAGTACTACCAACCCAAGGCTCAGAGATGGTATGGACTGTGCCCCAGTGTTCGTGGCAATCCTGGCTGCCATTCTGATGCTCAGAGAAGGTGGAAGCCTCTCCCCAGTGTTCAGGGAGTACATGGTGACTGCAAAGCACATGGATGGGTGAAGCTACTGCTTCCTGAGACCTGGAGGGGAAAACATCAATCTATAGATGACTCCCAGACCTTGATACCAAATGGAGTATGGCCTACTGGGTTTTGGAATTGTTTGGGACCATGACCTCTGTTTTCCTTCCAATTTCCCGATCTTGGAAAGGTAATGCCTAACTTATATCTGTCCTTCCCTTGTATATAGGAAGCAGATAACTTGTTTTCTGGATGTCACCAGTCCACAAATAGAGGGGAATTGTACACCATAACAGACCACACTCATAACCAATTTTGATGAGACTTTATACTTAGCATTGCTACTGAAATGCTTTTGGAATATTGTAATGTATTTGTGAAAAGAATGTCTTTCTGGGGTCCAGAGGATGGAGTGTGGTGCTTTGAAGCTTTATATACCCAGGAAACAGGTTTGTAAATTTAATCTATTCTGAGTGTGGACCCACTGTAAGTACGTCATTTTGTTGAAGTTACTTTAGTTAAGGTGTGGTCTACCTTAGTCAAGATGGGCCATAATCCTATTGCTGGAGTTCTTTGTAAGCAGAATGTAATTTGGACACAGAGAGAAAGCCACCAGGATCAGCCAGAAGCTGAAATTCCATGGAACTGAAAAAAAAAACAGAGAGGACAGAAGAAGCCACCATGTGCCTTGTCATGTGACAAGGTAAGTCTTTTGGAAGAAAGTATCAGTTTGAAAATGGCTTGATTTGGACTTTTTTTCTAGCCTCAAACTGTGAGCAAAAAAATTCCCATTGTTTAACAGGACACATTTCATGGTATTTGCCCAAGTAGCTCAAGGAAATCAAAACAGCAGTGTAAGTGTAACAATTGGTTTCTATGTCCATATACTCTTCACAATAATACCAATAATTATTATATTAATTTGTTGTGATAATACTATGTATTTGGCATTACAATAACCTCTTTGCAGTCCTACAGGGAGAATACTGTTGTCTCTGTTTTGTAGTTGGGGAAATTAGCATATAGAGACATTAGGCAGTTTTCCCAGCTTGTACATATAAGGGACATTCAATTCACTAGATCAACTTTCAAAAGGCTAAAATTTTGGACCTATGCTCTAGAGTCTGTACTATAGGGACAATGACTTATTAAGAAAAAATATAGAGATTACATCATATTAGACCAGTTAATAATTTGCTTATATGAAAGAGTAATGTTAATAAAAATCCAGTTTGTTATAATACTATAAAAATGCAGAGGTTCTCCATGCTAAATTTTCAAATAAGTAATAAAGAATAAACATGTAAAAATGAAAAGAGGAGACTGATTATAAGATAAAATTAAAGTTTACTGCCTACCCTAGTTTTTATATTATCATTTAAACTGTCTTAAAATTCTGTATTCAATTGTGTGGGCTAAATCTTTCCCTCTACATGCAGAATACTGTTAAAACTATAAACTAATTCATTTCAAAGAGAAAAAAAATGGTACATGGATATAGACACTCAGAAATGTTTCTCTATTTGGACAAGAAGTTCAAGTGGATATCAAAAGAATTTTATTATGAAATACAATTTGCATTGGTAAATTATATAGACATATATATTAAAGAAATTAGTTTCTGTGTTACCTAACTAAAACAGGCGAAAGTTTGGATCCAATGTATATCAAAACTTAATTTTAAGCTTTATAATTATCAGGAAAATTTGTGGATAATTAGTTAAATGACATTTAGTCAGTACTACTAAAAAATTTTAAAAATCTGACTTTTCTTCTTCAATCGTAAGATTTTTTAAAGATAAAACTAGCTTTAAACTGAGGTAAGTGGAGAATATGACTTTGTACAAATACATTAACTATATTTCAATTTTTGGAGAAAATAGCAAAGTATTTAGGCTATCAGGACTGATCTTAAAAATTGTGTTGAATGTAAAACAAAAAAAAATGCAACAAATGTAACATGTAAATTAAACAAGCACATACACTTACAGAATATAAAACTGTTTCCTACACATGGCAACATACATATCTAAGGTTATATTTAAAATAGAGCATTGCTTGGGGAGTGGTAGTGTGTATTAGTTTGTTAAACTGCCAGAATGCAATATACCAGAAATGGAATGGCTTTTAAAAAGGGGATTTATTATGTTACAAGTTTACATTCTAGTGCTGAGAAAATGTCCAAACTAAGGCACCAACAAAAGATTATCTTCACTGAAAAAAAAGGCTGTTGTCATCTGGAACACTTCTGTCAGCTGGGTTTGTAGCTGCCATCTGCTGGTCCCTTGCTTCTGGACTCCATTGCTTTCAGCCCCTGTTTCCTATGGGGGTTTCTCACTTGGCATCTGTGGGCCTTCACTTAGCTCCTTCAGGACACAACTCTAGGTTCTGGCTTGCTTAGCCTCTCATTAGAAGGCACATGGTAACATCTGCTGGGCTCTGCATCCCCAAACATCTGGGTCCTGTGTTAGCTCTGTCCACGATGAGGCAACTGTTCTCCAACCTTTATAAAAAACATAACTGTGCAAACCAAGGAGGCCCAGTGAACTCCAAATAGTATAAATCCAAATAGGCTTACTCCAAAACACATACTAGTCTCAAATGTTGAAGAGAGGCAGAAAATCCTGAAAGCAGCAAGAGTAAAAAATCTACTACAAACAGGGGAAACCATATTAGACTGAGTTTACACTACTCAACTGGCACTATGGAGGCGAGATGGCAGTGGTATGATATATTTAACATCCTGAAAGACCCCTTTAAGGGGTCTGAAGCTTGAAAAGGGAATTTATTAAGTTGCTAGTTTACAGTTCTAAGGCTCAGAAAAATCTACCGATTAAAGCAAGTCTATAAAAATGTCCAAATTAAGGATTTAACAAGAGGTTACCTTCACTCAAGAAAGGCCAATGAAGTTCAGGGTTTCTCTCTCAACTGGAAAGGCACATGGCAAACATGGCAATGTCTGCTAGCTTTCTCTCTAGGCTTCTTGTTTCATGAAGCTCCCCCAGGGGCATTCTCCTTCTTCATCTCCAAAGGTTGCTGGCTGGTGGACTCTCTGCTTCTCATGGCTGTGTCATTCTCATCACCCTATTGTGGCTCTGCTCTTTTGGAATCTCTCATTCTGAAGCTTTCTCCAAATGCTTCCTCTTTTAAAGGATTCCAGTAAACTAATCAAGACCCACCTGGAATGTATGGAGTCACAACTCCTTGTATTCAAAACTTTTAATACCCACACTTGAGTGAGCTACATCCTCATGGAGATAACCTAATCAAGTTTCCAACTTACATTATTGAATAGGGATTAAAAGAAAAAAAAATTCTGAAAGATAAAGAATTCCAACCGAGGATTCTGTACCCAGCCAAGTTGTCCTTCAAAACTGAGGAAGAGATTAAAATTTTCAGACAAACAAAGGTTGAGAGAATATGTCAATAAGAGACCAGCTCTACAGGAAATACTAAAGGGAGTTCTGTTGGCTGAAAAAAAAAAAAGACAGGAGAGGGAGGTCTGGAGAAGGGCACAGAATTGAATAGCACCAATAAGAGGAACCTAAAGGATAAAAAGAGAAAGAGGGAAACGAACATATAGATCTGACAAATAAAATCCGAAAGATAAAATGGTGGATTAAAGAAATGCCTTTACAGTAAAAACTTTGAATGTTAATGGACTAAATCTACCAATGAAAAGATACAGATTGACAGAATGGATTAAGAAATACAATCTAGCTATATGCTGCTTACGAAAGACTTATCTTACAAATGAGGATACAAATAGATTCAAAGTGAAAGGATGGAAAAAGATGTGCCATGCAAGCTGTAACCAAGAGAAAGCAGGAGCAGCTATACTAATATCAGACAAAATAGACTTTAAATGTAAAGACATCATCAGAGACAAAGGAGGTCGCTATATACTAGTAAAAGGGACAATTAACTAAGAAGAAATAGCAATCATAAATGTCTGTGCTCCCAATCAAGGAGCTCCAAAGCACACTGAGACAGACATTGGCAAAACTGAAGGGAGCAATAGACATTTCAACAACAATAGGAGGAGACTTCAATACACCACTCTCCTGTATAGATAGAACAACCAGACAGAGGATCGACAAGGAAATAGAGAATTTAAACAATCTGATAAATGAACTAGACCTAACAGAAATATATAGGTCCTTACACCCCAAAACACCAGGATATACTTTTTCTCTACTGCTTATGGAACATTCTCCAAGATAGATCATATGCTGGGGCACAAAACAGGTCTTTATAAATTTAAAAACATTTAAACTATTCAAAGCACTTTTTCTGATCACAATGGAGTGAAGTTAGAAATCAATAACCACCAAAGAAAAAGAACTTTCACAAATATATGGGGATTAAATGACACACTCTTAAACAATGGGTGGGTTAAAGAAGAAATTGCTAGAGAAATCAGTAGTTCTCTGGAAATTAATTAAACAAGAATACAACATATCAGAACTTATAGGATGTTTGGAAAAGGCTGTGCTGAGAGGGAAATTTATTGCTCTAAATGCCTATATTAAGAATGAAGAAATAGTAAAAATTGAGGACTTAACCGCTCACCTGGGGGAACTTGAGAAAGAACAGAAAAATAACCCCAAAGCAAATAGAAGAAGAGAAATTACAAATATTAAAACAGAGTTAAATAAATGAGAGAAACAAAGAACAACAGAAAGAATCAATAAAACCAAAAGTGGATTCTTTGAGAAAATCAATAAAATTGATGGGCCACTAGCAAGGCTGACAAAGAAAAAAAGAGAGAGGATGCAAATAAACAAAATCAGAAAGGAGATGGGGGGCCATTACTATAGACCCTAAAGAAAAAAAATCATAAGAGGATACTATGAACAACTATATGCCAACAAACTAGACAACCTAGATGAAATGGAGAAATTCCTGGGAGCACACTAACAAGCTACACTGACAGAGGAAAAAATAAAAGAACTCAACAAACCAATCACAAGTAAAGAGATTCAAATAGTCATCAAAAATCTTCCTACAAAGAAAAGCCCAGGGCCAGATGGCTTCACAGGGGAATTTTATCAAACATTCCAAGAAGAACTAACACCAAGCCTCCTCAAAAAGGAACACTACTTAATTCACTTTATAAAGCTAACATCACTTTAATATCAAAATTGGGTAAAGAAGCTACAAGAAAAGAAAACTACAGACCAATTCCCCCAATGAATATAGATGCAAAAATTCTCAACAAAATATTAGCAAATCAAATCCAACAGCACATTAAAAGAATTATACACCACAACAAGTGGAGTTTCTATCAAGAATGCAAGAATGATTCAACATAAGAAAAATCAGTTAATGTAATACAGCACATTAACAAATCAAAAGAGAAAAATCATATGATGTCGATAGATGCTGAAAAAGCATTCAGCAAAATTCAACATCCTCTCCTGATAAAAACACTTCAAAATATAGGAATCAAAGGTAACTACATCAGTATGATAATAGGCATCTATGAAAAACCCATAGCATCATTGTACTCAATGGTGAGAGGCTGAAAGCTTTCCACCTAAGATTGGGAATGAGAGAAGGACGCCCTCTGTTACCACTGTTATTCAACATTGTACTAAAAGTTCTAGCAAGACAATCAGGCAGAAAAAAAGAAATAAAAGGCATCCAAATTGGAAAGGAGGAAGTAAAACTTTCATTATTTGCAGATTACATGATACTTAACTTGAAAAATCCTGAGAAATCCACAACAAAGTTACTTGAGCTAATAAACAAATTCAGCAAGGTGGCAGGTTATAAAATTAATGTGCAAAAATCAGTAATGTTTCTATACACAAACAATGGTCTAACCAAGGAGTCAATTAAGGAAAAAAATTCCATTCAAAATAGCAACTAAAAGAATCATGTATCTAGGAATGAAATTAACTAGGGACGTACAGGACTTGTACACCGAGAACTACATAACATTGTTAAAAGTAATCCAAGAGGATCTAAATAGGTGGAAAGGCATCCCATGCTTATGGATGGGAAGGTTAAATGTAGTCAAGATGTTTAGTCTACCCAAATTGATCTAAAGATTCAATGCAGTACCAATCAAAATTCCAATAACCTACTTTGAAGACTTGGAAAAGCTAGTTACCAAATTCATCTGGAAGGAAAAGAAACTCTAAATAGCTAAACATCCTCAAAAATAAGAATGAAGTGGGATTAACAGTCCCCCATTTTAGAACTTATCATAAAGACACAGCGGTCAAAACAGCATAGTACTCACACAAAGATAGTATCGGCCAATGGATTCAAATCGAGAGCACAGTAATAGACCACCAAATCTATGGTAAACTGATCTTCAACAAGGCCTCCAAATCCACTGAACTGGCACAAAATAGTCTTTTCAATAAATGGGCATGGTAGAACTGGATATCATTAGCCAAAAGAATGAAAAAGAACCTTAGCTTACACCCTATACAAAAATTAACTCAAATTGGATTAAACACCTAAATATAAGAACCAGTGCCATAAAGCTCCTAGAAGAAAATGTAGGGAAACATCTTGAACACCTAGCAATAGGAGGTAGCTTCCTCAACTTTACGCACAAGGCACAAGCAACCAAAGGAAAAAAAAATAGATAAATGCAAACTGCTCAAAATCAAATGCTTTTGCATCTCAAGAGAGTTTGTCAAAAAGCTGAAGAGGCAGCCAGCTCAATGGGAGAAAATATTTGGAAATCACCCATCTGATAAGGGTTTGATACCCTGTATGTATGCATATGTATACATAATGAAATTATACAATTAAACAACAAAAGAATAAGCAACCCAATTATAAATGGTCAAAAAATATGAATAGACAGTTTTCTGAAGACCAAGTACAGATGGCTAAAAAGCACAAGAGATGCCCATTCTCATTGCATTCTCAAATGCAGATCAAGACTACAATGAAATACCACTTCACTCCTATAAGAATGACTACTATTAAACAAACAAGAAACTACAAATGTTGGAGAGGATGTGGAGAAATTGGGGCATTTATGCACTGCTAGTGGGAATATATAATGGTTTAGCCACTGTGGAAGACAGTCTGGAGGTTCCTTTGAAAACTGAATATTGAGTTGCCCTATGACCCGGCAACACCACTACTCACTATACACCCAGAAGAACTGAAAGCTATGACATGAACAGAGATTTGCATAATGATATTCATAGCAGCATTATTCACAGTCGCCAAAAAATGGAAACAAGCCAAGTGCCCATCCACAGATGAATGGGTTGACAAAATGTGGTATATATATATGATGGAATATTATGCAGCAGTAAGAGAAAATGATGTCCTGAAGCACATGACAAGATGGATGGACCTTGAGGACATAATGCTGAGTGAAATCAGCCAGAAACACAAAAACAGATACTGTATGATTCCACTGCTATGACCATGGTAATGATAAAATCAGAGGCTTATAATACAGAATATAGGGGACTTAGAGATACACAGAAGCTTGAGATGGGTAAACAGTTTGCTATTGTGGTTGAACTTAATTGTAAGGGAGTGGACAAAAGTGAAGGCAGTTCACTAGTGCATCTATAAGTCATATTACCGTATTGAAGGTGAAAATTATTGAAAATGGTTTTATAGACTCATGTGTCTCACCAATCAACAGTACAAATATATATATAAGTTCTTGCATGAACTTGCTGCAAAGGTATGAATCTTGTACAAGGAGCATATTATTTGGGGGTGGGAGGAAATGATATTGCATGCTATGTGCTATGTTTAATAGGAAAACGTCAACAGTATCACAGCAATACCAGGGGTACATAATGGACTGTTGACTTTATAGACATTCTTCATGAGGCCCAATAGATTGAGGTGGCCAAAAGATGCACTGGCTGAGGAGTAGGTTGGTGAATGATGATATAAACACATGATTGAATACAGTGCTGCTACAAAAATGAATGAAGTTGTGAGTCATGCAATGATGTGAATGAACCTGTGGGTCATTTGTTGAGACAAAATAAGCCAGAAAGAAAGAGCAAATATTATATGATATCATTTAAAAACACTTATAAGAAAACTGGGACCTAGATTTTAAGCTCTTATAGCAGTCACATTTAGTTTGGAGTGGTAATTATTATTTCTGGATTTTAAGGGGTTGTCTTATATATGTATAACCTGGTGTTTTGAGATTAGAATGAAGGAAAATGAAGCGAATTGGGTTGGGATTAAGGTAATTCAGAAGACAGGGGTGAGGAAGACATTGCCTGTATTTTTGAACTTCAACTACTCTTTGAGACCAAAGGAAGAAAGTTTTATTATGTCCAGAACTTAAATTTTCTGTAGCACATATTCTAACTCAACCTGTCTGGATAGCTCATTTAAACAGTCCAAACACAGGGAGCCTAAAATAAGAATGAGAGTCTTTAATCCTGTATAGTTTAATGCAGTGCCTGAATACATCCCAGAGTATATTAAGCAGATAATCAAAATGTATTGGCAATATCCCTTGAGGGATGGGAGAAAAAATATGGAATTATTAAACTTTACCACTGGGGAAACCCCAGATGCTTTGACAAACATTAGGGACACCCAAGTCAATAGGCTAAGCCCTTGTGAAGCTTATGAAGTTTATGTATGCTCTTGTGAAGCTTATGTATGTAGTGAAGAAGCTCAGTCTACCTATAGGTATGTCTAGGAGTCACCTCCAGAGGACATCTTTTGTTGCTCAGATGTGATCTCTCTGTTTCTCTCTAAGCCCATTCTGCAAGTAAAACCATTGCCCTACCCTCTACATGGGACATGACATCCAGGGATGAAAGTTCTCCCCAGTGGCACGGGAGATGACCTGCAGGTCATCAGTTCTTAGCACCATAGTATCAACAATGCCATCTTGACAAAAAGGGAGAAAAGATGTGTAACAAATAAGGTATCAGTGGCTGAGAGAGTTCAAATAGAGTCAAGAGGCTACACTGGAGGTCACTCTTACACATGCTTCAATTAGACATTGCTACCTATCATAACTTGCCAAACCCCAACCTAAACCATTCCTGCCAATCCTAATGAATATGTAGAGCATTATATAAGATTCTAGAAAGGTTCCATGTTACTAGGGTAGCTTTCCAAAACGTACAACTTCTAGATGGGTCCCTGGACTAGATAAGTCCTGATATTCCAGAACATCCCCCATCCCATTGACAGCCTCTTCCAACTTGAAAAAGTGAGAATGGGCATAGCCCAAATACCACTAAAGAGTCGGAGAAAGATCAAAGCTGATAGTGGAGTTATATGGAGAAGGTCAGGTTTAACAAATTAGAGCACCTAGAAATAAAACTTAAAATTGTGGGATTGTAACCCATACCAAACTCTGAAATCTGTTCTACACTGAATTGTTGCGATGTACTTTGTAATTTATTGCTTTTATGTATATGTGATTTAAAGAGAAAGAGGAGTATAACAGAGAAGATAGGATTTATCAGATGAGTATGACTGCTGAATCATTATGTTGATATTTCTGTTGGACTTCAGTATCTTGGAACAGCTAGAAGAAACACAAAAAATCGTAGAACTATAACCCATACCAAACTTTAAAATCTGCTCTATAACTACTTGTTAAAATGTACTTGGAAATTTATTGTTTTTTTTAATATACATTATATTTCATAATTCAAAAAATATTAAAATATAGAGAGGTGGTTACAACAAAAGGAAGAAAAATCATAGATATGGAAGGAATTAAAATTTAAAGCATAAACAGTGGCAATTAGGAGAGTGTATTAGTTTTCTATTTTGCTGTAACAAATTGCCACAAATTTAATGACTTAGAATGACAGTGGTGGCTTCAAGCTGTACATATCCCAGAAAATATGTTCTAAAACCTAACCCAGTGGGCTCACATTGTGAGCAGAACTTTTTGGTGAGGTTACTTCAGTTAAGAGGTGGCCCACTTCACTTAAGATGGGTCTTAATCCTATTACTGGAATCCTTTATAAGCAAAATGAAATTCAGACACAGAGAGAAAGCCACAATAAGCAGGAAGCTGAATATTAACAGGACCCAAAAGAGAAGAGAGAGACCAGAAGACACTCTCTTTTGCCTCACCATGTAACAAGCTAAGGACCAAGAATTGCCAGCAGCCAGCCCCAGAATTCCAGTCTTCAGGAAGAAAGCATTATCTAGATGACACCTTGATTTGAATTTCGCAGCCTCAAATCATGAGCAAATAAATTCCCATGTTTTAATCTCCAAAATATATATATGAGAGATATAACAGCAGATTTGGAGAGGCAGAACAAAGGATATGAGAACGAGAAGAAAGAGAAACTGAAATTCGAACATGCAAGAATAAATGGAGGGGGTGGGCAATGGGGGCTCAGTGGCAGAGTTCTTGCCTGCTGTGCCAGAGACCCAGGTTCAATTCTCAGTGCCTGCCCACGCAAAAAAAAAAAAAAAGAACAAATGGAGGTAAAAAATGGAAAAAATTGAACTGGTTCTCAATGACTGACAATAGAAAGCATGCATATATATGCTTTATAGGTGTCCCAGAAGGAGAAGAGGAGGGCAAAGGACCACAAAGAATATTTGAGGGCATATTGGCAGAAAATTTCACAATCATTATAAAATTCATGCAAATCCAAGGATTCCAATGTACTCCAAATAGAATAAATAAGAATAGACCCACTCCAGGACATATACTAATCAGAATCTCAAGTGCTGAAGAGGAGAGAATCCTGAGATCAGCAATAGAAAAGTGATTCACCACATACAAGAGAAGCCACCTAAGGCTCAGCACTGACTTCTCATCAGACACCATAAAGGCAAGAAGATAGTGGTATGATATATTTAAGATACTGAAAGAGAAAAATTGCCAGCTAGAATTCTTTATCCAGCAAACCTGTCCTTCAAAAGAGAGGGAGAGCTTAAAATATTCACAAGGAAACAAAAGCTGAGAGAGTCTAACAAGAGACCTGCCCTGCAAGAAATACTGAAAGGAATTCTACTGGCTGGAAAAAAAAAAAGACAAGCAAGATAGGCTTGGAGGCAAGTATAGAAGTGATGTCTATCAGTAAGCATAACTGAAAAGATAAAAAGAGAAAAATAGAAACTCTGACAAATAAAAGCCAAAGGATACAATGATTAAAGTAAGGACAGCTTTTGCAGTAATAATATTGAATGTTAATGGTTTAAACTCTCCAATCAAAATACATAGACTGGCAGAATGGATTAAAAAAATTTGCTCCAACTGTATGCTGTTTACAAGAGATTCCCTTTGGATCCAGTGATAAAAATAGGGTGAAAGTGAAAGGATGGAAAAAGATATTCCCTCCAAGCGGTAACCAATAAAAACTAGGGTAGCTATACTAATATCAGACAGAATAGACTAAATGCAAAAATGTTATGAGATAAAGAAGGACACTAGATATCAATAAAAGGGGGCAATTCAGCAAGGAGAAATAACAAACATAATTATTTATGCACCTAATCAGGGTGCTCCAAAGTACATGAAACAAATACTGGCAAAGCTGAAGGAAGTAATGGACATCTCTCCAATAATAGTGGGAGACTGCAACACCCCAATCCATCCAATAGATAGAATATCTATATAGCGGATCAATAAGGATACAAGAAATATGAATTATTTGATACATGAATTAAATATAACAGGTATATAGAGAATATTGCACCCCCAAACAGCAGAATATGCCTTCTTCTTAAATGCTCATGGATCATTCTCCAGGATAGAATTTATGCTGGGGCACAAAGCAGGTTTTAATAAATTTAAAAGGATTGAAATTATACAAAGCATTTTCTCTGACCACAATGGAATGAAGCTGGAAACCAATAACAATAGGAGAAACAGAAATTTCAATATATAGTTTAAACAGCATGCTTTTAAATAATAAATGGGTCCAGGAGGAAATTGCAAGAGAAATCAGCAAATATCTTAAGATAAATGAGTAAGAGAAAACAGTATATCAAAACTTATGGGATGCAATGAAGGCACTGCTGGGAAGGAAATTGCTAGCTTTAATTCCTACATTTAAAAGGGAGGAAGAGCTAAAACCAAAGATCTAACTGAACTGGAGAAAGAACAACAGCCTAATCTCTATGCATGCAGAAGGAAAGGAATTACAAAGATTAGTGTGGAAATAAATGAAATGGGGAACAAAGTAACAATAGAAACAATCAACAAAACCAAAAGTTGGTTCTTTGAGAAGATTAATAAAATCAATAACCCTTAGCTAAACTGACAATGAGAAAGAGAAAGAGGATGCAGATAAACAAGATCAGATATGGGAAAGTGGTCATTATCATGGTCCCCAAAGAAACAAAAAAGATCACAAGGGGATACTATGAACAACTGTATGCCAACAAATTAGAAAACTTAGATGAAACAGACAATTTCCTAGAAGCACACAAACAACCTACAGTGACTCAAAAAGAAATAGAAGACCTCAACAAATTAATCACAAGTAAAGGGGTTGAATAAGTCATCAAAAGTCTTCCCACAAAGAAAAGCCCTTCTCCTGTCTTCACAGGAGAATTTAACCAAGTATTCTAAGAAAAATTA
>PVIY010020365.1:0-44205 GCA_004026745.1 Myrmecophaga tridactyla | reverse complement strand
CCTCTCTAATGAAGATTCATTCTCTGTCCCAAAACTTATGCCATTGATAGTGGGTTGGTAATTGTCTCTTTTTTAGAACATTCTTCCTCAATTCCCCATAATAGCTGATAGCATTAAGATTCAGGTAATTAGGTTACTTAAATCACCACCCCTTCTTATAGCAAACAGTTATCAAGTTTTAACCCCTCATTCCTTATCTCATAAAGATTCTGGCTCCTATTTTGCTGTCATCCTTCCAAACTCTACCATTCCTTTCCAAATTCCTGGCCACTTAAAATTTTAATTACATTATTCTTCCAATAGTCTGACCTCACGAGACTTGACCTTTTCTCATCCAAGATTCTCTTTTCCACCATCTCTCAGATAAATATCACATATGTTAGGTTCTTATTAAAATTTTTAAAGCTTCTACAATTTTTATATCAGAGTTACTCTATATAATGCTTATTTCCTCTAACACTATCTTAAACAATTTACCACTTCATTGTTTATAGATGTTCAACTCCATATGTCTTTTTTTTTTTTTTTTTTTACATGGGCAGGCACCAGGAATCGAACCCAGGTACTTGAGCACAGCAGGTAAGCGTTCTTACCTGCTGAGCCACCGTGGCCCGCCCCTCCATATGTCCTTTTTAACTTCTTTTGTTTGCTTGGAAAGAACTCTAACCCAAGTTAAATCTTATTTTCTCCCTAACATGAACCTATTCAAAAGCAGTTGAACATGATTACAGAAAAGCACAAAACACATGGTCATGCTAAGTGATCTCACTTTAAATCTATCGCCACCAACCTCAAATGGATTACTGGTTTTCCTCTCCCAATAAAGCATCTTCTACTCTAGATAACTATCTTCTCTTCTGTACATCAATTCTTCTAACATCCTTGCCATTAGTTAATAATCTTGTTCCTATTTACTTAGAAAATAGAAGCAGAGTACAACTTCCAGAAACCCCAAATTAAAGGTTACATAAATCTGTGCCAATCTTTGTAGACTGAAAGCTTTTTCCTGTGTTTTGTCCTCCTGTAGTAGGTCAGTCCTTCCATACTATTGCATTCTAGCTCTTCTCTACTCTTTCTTACATTATCAAAACTTTTCTCTCTTTTGAATTATTCTCATCAGTATACAAGCATGCTTAAATTTCTTCCGTCTTAAGAAAAAGGAAAACAGCCTTGAACTCAGATTTCTTTCTCATAATTCTCCATTTATTATTTTCCTTTTGAAAGCATCAAGCCCCTTTCCCCCCAATTTTTTTTTAAAGATACTTAAATTCACTGAGTCTAATTCCTTTCCTCCAGTCTTCCAGTTCTCCATTCCAGGAATTTCACATGAAATATCCATTTTACAGTGAAAATGGGTATTTTGTTATATGTGAAATTCACTGGCTTTTCCTACTGCCTATCAGACTTTACCTACCTAGACCAGGTAGGTATAAAACATTTGGCATAGTTCATCCATCACTTTTTTTCTTACTTGAAATACTTTCTTCCTTTGGCTTCATAACCCTCACTAGCCAATTCTTTCTCTCTTTCTTTCTTTAATTTCTTTTCTGGTTTTCTTCTTATCTATAGGAATTTGAATTTTAGTGTGATTTAGTGAGATCAGTCCTCATACGTTTACCTTTTCCACTTTGTCCTAGGCCATGGCTTGAAATGCCTGCCATAAATATTTCCAAGTGCTGATCACCAGCCTGGCCTAGAGCTGTGCATATGTACACACAGACATACACACAAGCGTGCTTACTTGCCAACTCTAGTTTCATTTCTAAAAGGTATAACAAATTTTACATATCAAATATCGAACTCTTAATATAGTTTCTTAAACTATTTCTTTGATAGTGTGCCCATCTCAATAAAGAGAAACTCTAATCTCCTGATATAATATTTAGGTCTATACTTAGAGACACTCTTCAGACCTATTCTTCTCTGTACATCCAAAGGGAGGACAAATATTCCTGTCCCACCATCTCAAGATCACGGGGATAATGTTGTCAATGACTGATTCCACCTTTACCTTCCTATTCTCAAACAGCCAGAGTGTTCATCTGAAAAATTAAGTTCCATCATGTACTTTCTCTGTTGATAAATGTGTGATGGTGTCCCTTATGACTGAAAATAAAATTTGGAATTCTTCCGGTGTTCTAACACTGGTCCCTTCTTAACACCCTTAACTCCTCTCCTGCTAAATTCATCTGTATGCATTTTTTGCACTTCTTCAACATAGATTGCTTGCTCCTCTGTCCTCATTTATGCTTTGTCAAAGAATTGTTTCTTAGTGAAGCTTCCCCAATTAAGAATTATGTACTCTTCCCTTTAGACCCTCCTCAAACCACCCTGCCTTATTCTGCCTTATCTGCATTTGAAATGTATTTACTCAGTTATTTCCTTATGATCATCCCCATTCACTGTATGTTATGCCTCAGTATGGTGGGGATTTTGTCCACATGCATATATTGAAAGTTTTAATTTTAATAACCATACTCTGCATTTTCTACAACATCATGTACATAAATTCTTCACATAACAGTAAGTATATAGGCACTGAAACTTCAGATGTTAATATTTTTGATAAATAGTGACAGAACAGAATGACCACTTCCATGGCAGCGAAAGTTTAAAATAAATAACTAATATTCAGGAATTTTAGACAAGAAAAACTAGTAATTTATAATGCAAAGGAAAGCTAGTGTCTTCAGAATTCTTGAACATAAAATAAACAGCAGCATGGTAGAAACTATTTTCAAAGGACTTGAAGAAATAAAAAAGTGTTTACTGAAAAGTTGCTATTCAGCCAAGCCGCCCTTTATGTATCAAGGCTGTAGGAAAAGAAAGATATTCAAGAAAGACTGTGCTCATATTCTTTCCTCTTGATTCTATTAGAGAATTAAATCCCTGCAAACAAGAGATGACTAGAGAAAATTTGGTATGATGACTACTTATGAGTATAACATATATTTCTTTATAGACTTAAAACTAAAACATAAGTGAGAATAAAGGTTTTAAAATAACATGTAAACTTAATATGTCCTAAGTATAAACAATGCAACTAAGGGATGATTGAAGGGGAAGAGAAAGGGGAAAATGTTTATATTTTTTTACTGTTGCATACATATTGGCAGAGGGGTTAAATAATATAAAATAAAGCAAAAAAATATATAGGAAATAAAAATATTCCAAATCATATGAATTCAAAGGTAGTTATTAGAACAAATTAATAAATTTCCCTAAACGTAAAATTTCATATAATAAACAAGAAAGAAGACATTTTGAAAAAAAAGAGGAATAAAAGCATAATGTAGCAGTAAATTCTACAAAAGAATATGACTACTGCAATATTGTGACCGAACATAGCACTCAGATCAATATATGTGAAATAGCTTAAATGTCCTATTATAAGAAAAATGTTTTCAAGTTTGCTCACAATGTAAAACCAGCCTTTTCTTGCATGAGACATGCATAAAAATAAATCAGAACAAAAATAAATAAATAAATCAGAACACCTAAAAGTAAAAAGTAGGGCGAAAGCATATGCTGTACTTTAAAATTGTTGGTTGAGATATACCTTAAGTCAATTCAAATGACTCTTTTTTGAAGTTCCCCAGGACATCTCCAATGAAATGCATGAATTTTTCAACAGAGAAATTTCTTCTTTAAACCTTCATATATAAGCATAAGGGGAAGTAAACAACAACAACAACAATTATTTATTTATCTATTTAGGACTAAAATTATTTTATGTCATCAAGGGTGTTAAATTTCCCATTTATGCCTTTCTGCCTAGAATGTCTTAACCTAGGCCTTTTTAAACATTTTTTCTGTCAATACATTTTTCTTCAACCTTATTAAACACAGCTCTAGGCTTACAACTATTATGTGACCGTCTGCTAACCCTTCATGTATTCTGTACTTCAGTTTCCTTGAGAGTAGTTTAAGGTTAAAAATGTTCAAATTATGGGCCTCATGGAAAAGAAGTTAGAATTAACAATAATCATAAAGTTGTTTGGCGATGGAAAAAGTGATAACTGTCATATAGGAAATGCCTTAAACATAATTCAACATTCAGTTGTAGTATTCCTGTCCTTTAAATTTATGCTGCTTTTTGCATGCTGCTTTCTTCTAGATCTACTAAAATACATATGCAGCTGTGATAGTGACAGCTTGAAGTTGAGCAGATTGACATAAAAGCCAAATAAAAATTTAATGCAGCCTTTTGAAGGGCATATGGAAAAAAATTGATTTTAAAAAGTCAAAATTTCCATGTGGAGTTACATTTTCAATAATAGATATTTTTTATATTTTTCAATTAATTAAATACATAATGCCTTTGAAAATATTTCTCAGATACTAGATCTTTTTAAAATGCCTGTCCTTTAGTGTTTTTCTAAATACATATATTTTCTCATTCTTTAAAATGCTTTATCAAAAATATTCAAATGTCTTTAAACCCTCTAAATTAAATTAAATTCCCTCAAGAAAAAATTCAAAATGGATCTAACAATAATATTTTAAAAAGTATTACATGGCACAGCAATCCCCCTTTCAAACAGAATATTCAATTATAGTTGCCTTCAAAGAGAAACATGCAATTAGAAAATAAACTGTGTACTTTTTAAGCAATATGGCTATATAGCCATCCTAGGTTTGATAATGTAACATTCCTTTTTAATAAACATTAAATCCGATCACCAAATAATCCAAATTTAATGTTTTGTTTGCTATTTTTATGGAGACAATTCTACTTCAAATTACACCTTTATTTACTTACTTCCTTGTTTATGTTCTTGCCTGCCACCCTCTCCTTCCCTTCCTCTTTTCCTTCCTTTCTTCCTTACTTCTTTCCTTCCTTTCTCCTTTCCTTCCTTCCTTCCCTTGATTCTCCCTCCTTTCCTCCCTTCCTTTATTTTCCCTCCCTCCTTTTCTTCTTTTTCTTTCTTTCTTTTCTATTGGTCACAAAAAAGATTCACCAGATAGTTTCTCCTGATATTTGCTTCCTATTACCCTTTACTCCCATATAATTTCAAATATAGAGCAATGCTTTAATCATTTTCATTTGCTCTTTAATTAAAAATGTATTTGCTAAATTAAATTGAAATTTTCACTCTATTTTATTAATTAGATATTATGAGCTCATTTTAAAATGTTGATAAAAAAACATGAGAAGAGAATTAAGGAGGAAAATCTTTTATTCTATTCCACAGAGAAAATCATTTTATTTGGTTGATATATTTGAATTTGTTTATACTTATAACTAATGTATTATTATAACATGGAATCATGTTTTCTGTAGCTTTATTATCAGTGTATTCATGAATAATTCCTGTCAATAAATGAAGAATCACATCACCATTTAATGGTTTCATAATTTTTCATTTTATAACTATTCCTTAAATATTTTAAGCAAAGCCCTAATATTTGAAATTTAATGTGTGTTCACCTTCTATTATCAATAATGCTGCAATTAAGAACCAAGCCTATATATTTTAAAACATTTTGTCTCATAATATGAAGTTTTGTAAATGGATTTTTCAAATGGTAAGCACGTATTTGAAATCTCCTCCTATGTAATAGAAAACTTGAACAGCAGAAACTTTGTGCCAATGTACACATTTAAAAATTATCCCATGTGGGAATGACTGATTCCTCACTAAATAATGCTATTATGTTTAGCAACATTTAAAATCATTTATTAAGAATAATTTGACAAACTATATTTATGCTGTACTAAATGGACTTTATTACTCGAAAGATAGAAAAAACATGAGTTTCTTGGAACATTTTAATTATTTTTTAAACTTTTTTTACAAAAGTAATTATAGACTCACAAGATGTTGCAAAAATACTCCTGTGCATTCCTCACCCTCAAAGTAACAATGTGCATAACTATAGTAAGATTATCAAAGCCAAGAAATTCACAGAGGCCAATGGAATTAACTACTACTATTACTACTTTTCTGGCATTTCATCAGCTTCTCCATGCACTCATTTATTTTGTTATATTTTTGTGTTTAGTCTATGGTCTTCTATCACACATATAGGTTACTATTAACACCATCACTGTCAATTAATTTTTACCCATTTTAATTTTATTTTCATAAAATTGATTCATTTTGTGCTAGTTATTATTAAAATGGTCAATATTTTACATGATTTGCATTTATTTTCCTTTTACTTTTGGTCTGGGTTCTTAATTTTCCTTTTTTTTGGTTTTTATTTATAAATCTTCACAACCTTGTGAAGATTACTTTGTTTCTTTATGCCTCAATTTTCTCAATATCAAAATAGAGATGCTAATTGCACATCCCTTATAGGCTTGTTAAACAAAGTTAATCTTTAGAACACCTTACAAGGGCTTAGAATTCTGTCTGGGACAGAGTTAGTCTTGTCATATGCATATTAGCTATTGCTATTTATTTCATTCTGGATAATTCAATAGACTCTACATGGGTACTTCTGCTCACTGATCTGTTAATTCTAGGACCAAAGCAACATTTATGACCTTCTGATACTATCAAAACACATTTTTATCTATTTACTAGGGATATTTCCTTCTCCCTTTATTGAAAAATCTCTGATCATTTTTCTGAATATTTTGTTTTCAGATAAATTTTTTAATTATTTAAAAATCAGTTTAAAATATTTTGACTTATATTTTACAGAGTTCCACTTCCTCCTAAATACAATAATTTATCCCATAAGTTGAAGACTCCTGTCACAGCCTTCAAAAAAATCTTTTAATTTACTGTTCATAAAAGTCTTGTTTATTACCCAATTGATATTTTTATGCAATTTGATTTTTTTTGGAGTTATAAATGAGGGAGTGTTAATAATTGTACATGAAAAATGTTTTTTTTGCATATATGTTTATGATATCCAATATTCTGCAGGGCATTATTAGGGTTTTAAAGCAGCCAATGAGTAAATATATCTGCAAAGAGAGGCATACGCAAAGTCAACCTTGTTACTGAAAAAAAGTGATTATTTCTAATAAATTCTTATTTCTGCATCATCATTTATATGAGCTCTAAAACCAACTCAAATTAGAGTAAACAGTAAAGTGAGATTATTGTCTAAGAGTAGCTGCCTCTTGCAGCCATAGTATTGGTTTAAGGCATAGTCAGATAACAGGAAGGCAAGTGAGGTTGTCAACGGAACTCATCTGTCGCTTTTCCTGCTGTTTGTATGCCTTTCAGGCTTACTCCATGTAGTCACAACAATAGCAGCTGACACCTTAGGTGCCATTGCTTTACGTATAGAAAATTTCAAGAGGGGAAATATCTAGTAGAATAGTCACATTGAATATTCTGATTTTTTTCTGCTCTGAATTGTGTGTCCATCTTAAAAACAGTCATAGCTAACAGGGAGTAATTATTCAGAATAAATGGACCTGAGCTGTCTTCCTAAATTTATGCTCGCAATTTTGGAGGGAGAGAAAGGAAGGGATGCAATATATATATTTATATATAACAAACAAGACAAAATAGCAACAAGAACACTTTTGCTCTATCACCAGCCTTCTCAGCAAAATAGGCTTCAGTATTGAAAAACTGGCCAGTTACTGCTTGCTGAAAAAAATTTCCAAAATTCTTATAATGTCTGAGAAAACTCTTTGGCACCAAATACACAACTGTTTTCTTGGAAATGACAGGCTCTCTTCATCTATTTTCAAGACTATATCTATCAAATGCCCAAATCTGAATAATATAGTTTGTTGAGTTTTTCTTTTTGTAAAAGTGTCATTTCATGAAATAAAGCAGCCAGTGCAGCTGGCAAATGAAACCATCATACAACTCTTTTTTTTCCCCTCAAGAGACTGTCTTATTTCAGTACACAACAATAGCACTTTTTCTATAGTTCCCAGTGTGTCACAGCAAATATTAAAAAGATGTGAACTTATATTTCATTGTGTGAGAAAATTATTTTACTGCTCCACCAAAACATTTTTAGAGAAACTTCATTTTTTCCTCTTGGAAGTGGGTGAAAGTTTAAAACTTAATGATTACTAGTATATACTGGTGGCTTTGATTTGTGCTAAATGTCCATTTTACTGACCCCATTAGTTTTGTAACAGGAATATAAATGTTGACACCGGAAAAGCCTGTCTTAGTGTTGCTGTATTAAAAATTATTATAAAACAGGATCACACAGATCTCTGTTTGCATCAGGGAACCCTAGAGGTCCAAGGAATTGATTTTTAGGATGACTGGTTTCTTGTCCCTCGAACTCCACTCTGATGTCCACTTGGTAGTGACTATAATCACCAAAACACTTGTCACAAATGCAACAGTCAAAGCCATATTTCTACACTAATTCATCATCTGTGCAACCCCAACCTCTGCTACCAAAATAATAGCACAGTAACTACTGTACAACAGGTAGCTGCTACTCTATTCTTATTCCATCTTCAAGTCATGCATCACATGAGGTCGACATTGGTTGCAGGATGCTAATTTATTCAAAATAACAAAACCAGTAAATAGAAATGTCAGGAATGAACTCAGCACTCACTTTATAACTCTAAACAGTGTTTTATTTTAAACCAATTGATACAGTGTTTCTTCAGACTGGGTTGATACCCAGATCAGAGGCAATATTAGGTTCCATCTTAGCAAAACTCCAAATTGGTAAAAAGAAAAGACAGGACCATGATGAGAATGACAATTGTTTTGCACGTGGATCATGATATCAAAACCTCATCATCTCTGGTGCTTCTCAACCTTGG
This sequence comes from Myrmecophaga tridactyla, assembly GCA_004026745.1. Lineage (NCBI taxonomy): Eukaryota > Metazoa > Chordata > Mammalia > Pilosa > Myrmecophagidae > Myrmecophaga > Myrmecophaga tridactyla. The sequence continues at coordinate 35,489 of PVIY010020365.1, read as the reverse complement.
TTACACATTCGAATCACCTACACAAGTAGCAGTAATAGCAAACATACAAAAAAATTTAAAAAAAGGAACAAAATCATCAGACATTTGCTGCCCATCCTCAGACATTCTGTTTATAATGTTCAATTGCTCTGAGTGGGATCTAGGCATCTATAATTTTTTAACTCCACAAGTTAGTCCATTATACTTCCAGAATGAGAATTACTGCTTCAAACAAGGTCATATTTTTCCATTATTCCATAATGCTATTTCTTCAAGTGAGTAGAATCAATGTGTTTACATGTCCTTTGGGTTCCTCCTGAATATTAACTGGCATAAATGTAGTGTGTCTTCATGCTATTGGGTATTTATTCAAAAATTTTCCCTCTAGTAAATAGAGGAAGGATTGAAATGTGGTCAGTTGTCTTCCTTTTCTTAGATGTCTAAGAAAAATAAGAGTAGGTGTTGTCATATCTATTAGTTAAACTGAGTAATTTGATTGCATACTTTGTCAAGTTTATAACTGTATATGCTGTTTATCACGTAGTGAACTTTTTACTTTGTCTCATTTGTCAGTTAGTTGTCAGAGTCTGCAAAATGTTTGTCACTCAAGATTTGTTAGTTGCTTAGCAATATAGTTATAGTAAATTCTAGCAAACTACAAATTAAGAGATATCCTCTATTCTCATTTTCTGCAATATTTTGAAAATACTGTATGGAAGTCTTAAGAATTTTTTAACATACCCAATCTCCCTTTACTCGGGCTCCCTTCTCCCCAGTTTCCCAGATCAGAAACACACTTTCCAGGACATTTCTTCAAGGATATTATTTTTTTTTCCATTTATTTCTTCTCAAAATGTTTAATCCAATAATTCATCCACCTATCCTTTATGCTATAAATGTTGAATTTATGTTTGTATTTTCTAGTTTGCATGCATTCTTAATTTCTGATATCATGTTATATGGATTTCTATTAAGATGATTGTGACAATAAGAAAGTATAATATACCCTAGGGAGGTGAATGTCCATCTACTATAATCTTTAATAAGACATCTCGGTTTATGGGAGGAGGAATATGCAAAAGAACTCGTAGTCTCATCTTTCAAAATGGTTTGCCTGTAGATTTATTTTGCATTGTCTATACATTAGTAAATGAATGTTTGAACACAGTAACTAAATTTATTTACATAAAACCAAATATTTAAAAGCTGTTTTCTCTGATTGTTAGGATGACTGGAAATGATGGTTTGAAGTTGGGAATCTGGTAGCACTTAATCACGAGATCTGAAACCATGTAAGGGCCTTCCATGCATATTTGTTCATTTGGCAAAAATGGTCCTATGAAAAATTTAGTTTGAATGATCTCCATATGGATTTGGAATAGCTATATATTTTGGATCGTTCCCTTTTTACAAGGACTAAAGAACAGTGGTTTCAAATGGTGAACTCCTTTTATACAAAGCATACTGGTTTTTAATTGGATGGTAGCATCAGAATTCATAAAATTGTTTTTTACTCTATAGAATAGTTGGGATTTGATGTTACATTTCAGTTTACACATTTCTAATGCATTTGCCTTCAAACACTGTCATAACAGTCTAAGTATAATTTAAATACATTACAGCACTATACTTCCATTTTTTTCCATCCCATAGCCATTATTCTGTGTTGTATTCTCATATATAATATTTTTGCAAATCTTATAAGCTTCATGTTCCATTATTATTTTTATTTATTTTATTTTAGTCATTATAATTAAATGTATTTTTTTATATCCACATAATTACCATCTCAGGTACTTTTCATTCCTTCATGCAGATGCAAATTTCCACCTAGAGCTGTTTTTTGTCTTCCTGAATGGCTTCCTTTAACAATTCTTGTGGTAATCATGTATTGGTGGTGAATTTCTTCAGCTTTTCTATGTCTAAAAATGTCTTTATTTCAGCCCATTTTTGATATATATATTTTTTGTATGCTGCATGGTGGGGTCACATTTCATACTCTTTCCATGTGAGTATCCCGTTATTGCAGCACCATTTGTTGAATTCTTGTTTTGCTTTGTTTTGTTTGTTTGCTTACTTGCATGTTTGTTTTGGTAAGCGCATGAGCTGGGAATCGAACCTGGATCTCCTTCATGGCAGACAAGAATTCTACCCTTGCGCCCTCTTTATATTTTTAATGAGTATTGAATTCTAGTTTGAAAGGTTGTCCCATCTCCCATCTCCCAATATTTTAAAGATCTGACTCCACTTTTCTTGGCTGGCACTATTTCTGCTGACAAGTATTTTGCCATCTTTGTTCCTCTGTACATCATTTGCTTTTTTCCTTTTCTAGCTGCTCTTAAGAATATCTCTTTTTTACTCATTTTCAGCAATTGAATTATCTAATGTCTTGATATGATTTTCTTCACAGTTATTTTCCTTGGGGTTTATTGAGCTTCTGAATCTTTGGAATTAAGGTTTTTATAAGATTTGCAAAAATTTTGGTCATTATTTCTACAATAATTGTCTGCAACATTCTTTCCAGAACTCTGTGTTTTAGACTGAAATTGCTCCACAACTCAATTATGCTTTGTGCACTGATTTCTACTTATCTCCTCACTGTTTCATTTGGATAATTTCTACTGTTATGTTCTTAATTACATTATTTTTTTCTTCTGATGTGTTTATTATGCTCTTGATCTCCTATAGTATGTTTTTCATCTCAGAAATAACTTTCACCTGAAGAAGTGAAGTTTTTGTATATATGTTTAAAAATATATATTCTGTATGTTAATCATCATACTCACGAATTCTCCTGTTACTACTGACTGATGTTTCTTATTGGTTATGGACAATATGTTCTGCTTCTCTGAATGTGTTCTAATTTTTCAATGGATGCCAAACATTGAGAAATTTACATTTTATAACTGCATTCACATAATGCAGTTCTAACTGCATTCACTTAATATTTTTAGGCTTGACTTGTGATTGTATACATAAAAACGCATCAATTAAAATGCAAGCATAATTTAAACAGTTATAAGATGCTTTTATCAGGGATAATTTCCGCAAAAATAATCCTTTAAAGTATTTCAGAATGTTCTTCTTGCTGATACAGTATGATATGTTCAAAGATCATCCTATCAGAATTTTTCTCCTTTCGAAAACTTAAAAAAAATCAGCATGTATTTTAGAGGGATGTAGTAAGTAAACAAAATGAAACTGTCTGCCAATAATATTTGCATTTCACTAATAATAAAACCAGCAAAATTTGGATTTGGAAAGAACATCAGAAATCATGCAACATGCAAATCATTTGCTAAATGAGGAAACTGAGTCCAAAAGCCATGGGAATTTGGAAAAGAAGGTGACATAATACTTCAAAAGCCATGCATTTATGTCACAAGTTAGCTCCAAAATACATAGTTGCGTTCTTATATTCAAAATAATGAGCGTGAAAGGCATATCTATTGAAGAGTGCTTACATCTGATGTAAAGCTACAAATAGCCATTTCGTTAGCACTTACTCATTCTAAACCCTTGCTTTTCATATTACCCTTTACACAACAGCAGACAAGGAACTCAAAGCTAAAAGAAGAAGTGTTGGATCACAGCAGCTTGGTGCATCACGTACCGTCATGTCCTGGTAGAGGTGGGGAAAGCATTCAAAACTGAGGCTATGTGATGAGCCCAGGCCCAGGCAAGGAGAGAGACTAAAAACCTGGTCCTACTTCTGCAGGTCCTGGACAGTGGCAATCATTGAAGAAACAAGATCCTATTTTTCTTGATGCTAAATATTTCATTTTGTGAAACACTATTATATGAATATGGAGACAAATATAAATAGAAATTATTATTTAAATATTATATCATATTTACGTGTTTTATTTTGAGTAGTTCTTTGAAGGCTCACTCTGACCTCAAACTTCTCAGTTGAGTCACATGAGGACTTTATTGGGATTATATCACAGGCAAAATACTCCCTTTGCTCAGTCTTCTATCTTTCCTTTCCCATAAATAAGTCATGGTCCCTGGGTACACCTTCATAAACCTCTTGAATGCTTGTTCCATTCAGTGTCTACTTCATTGGTGGAATTGTGGATATTTAACCATTCTGAGTCTAATACTCTGTACGGAAAATGTAAGAAGAGTAATATCAAACATATCTGTGAGATATGTATATATAATATCAGACCTAATATCTTGGTTCACATATTTGGAAATACATACATATATATATATGTAAATCCATAGTTCTCATGAAAGATTCCATTTTTGTAACATTATTTTCCTTTTAAACAAAGCTGAAGGAGTATGTGCTTTACTTATGAAATAAAGCCAGGCTGTCCAGAACTAGTAAAATCCACATCCTATTCAAATGTGATACTCATTTCATTAAATCCCACTGTCTTTCTTGTGAGAAGAAATGATACCACCCAACCACTTGGGAAAAAAAACAACATGATAATCAAAAACTGACAAGAATTCATAACAAGGATTCTACATTAGAAAGTGTCTTTCAGATGTAAGACACATTTGACTCTAAATTAATTCTGAAGAGCAAAAGAGAGGAATGCGATTTTTCAATTTCCCATAGAAGTTTAATCATGCTCTGACTTTATTTTTGAAAAACCATACATTCACCCATCTGTGCATATGTTTGTGTGTGCATGCACAATGTAGTGATTTGGGGCTATCAGTACCCCCAGAAAAGCATGATGTTACTCTCATCCATTCCTTGTGTGTGAACCCATTGTAAATAAGGCCTTTTGATGGGATTAAGGAGTGGCTCACCTCAATCAGGATGGGACTTAGTCCTATTACTGGACTAAGACAAAGAGAAAGCCAAAGGGAGCAAGAAACTGAAGGCCAATGCAACCTGGAAGAGAAAGGAGAGGCCAGGAGTGGCCATCATTTGAATTACCATGTGATAGGGGAGACCAGAACAGCCCCGAAAACCACAGTCTTCTAGAAGAAAGCATCGCCTTGATGACAACTTGGTTCGGGCTTTTTCCTAGCCTCAAAACCATGAGCAGTAAATTCCCTTTGTTTAAGACAACTCACATGGCATATGTATGGTATTTGCTTTACCAGCCATGAAACGAATTAATGCTTTACATCAATTCTCTAAGTTTAATTTCAATTTTCAGAAATATTCTAAAGAGAATCTAATGACAGGAAACACAATATTTACTTAGTTATAGAAGTGTTCTTATTAAATAACTTACTATACCTGAAATTTCATCCATTTGTTCAACATATAATAAATAATTCAGATCAGGAAACACTATCCTAAGAAGCAATAGAGAGAAATAAGAGTAGCTTAAATGGGAAGCAGAGGGAATTGTTATAAAATTAGGATGTAGCATTCAGTGGTAGAACGCTCGCCTTCCATGTGGGAGACCTGGGTTGGAGACCTGGGTTCGATTTCTGGACCATGCATACCACCCCTCCCCCCACCAAAAAAAAACATTAAGATGTAACAGATTTTCTGCAGGAATGAATATTCAAAAAGCATATTAAATTTAACACATGGTGATTATATTAATTCAAAGAAAGTTATAGTTGCAGTATAAAGTTAAGTTTAATTAGTAAAAGGTAAGCAGATGTTATATTTCAATGTGCAGATATTCTGCGTATATTATGGACTTCTCTGTAAAAAAAGACAAGGATTTCTTGATGTAAGATTATGTTTAAGAATCAAACAAAAATGGCATTTAAATCAAATAGATCTGATGTACTAGATGGCAAAGTATAGTATTTCATTTGTAGGCTCAAACCATTTTCTTGCAGATATGCAAGGTATAGAGTTTACAATTCAGCCCTCCTGAGGTCTTAATGCAAGCTTGTCATCTTTGTTGAACAGCTCAATTCATATCATATCTGGTCATTATATGATATTAATGACTCTTTCCTAATGATTTAATTGAGCCTTTTTAAATCAAACATCCTATATCTACTGCTTAATTATTTAATTTTATAATACCAAGAATGCACAACTTCAGAGAATAAATATACATGGAAGACCAGTTTCCTGTCCTCATCACCACCCTCGATTCTCCTACATTCCCATTGCAGTAGGGTTGGGTTTTGTTTCTCCTTCACATTTCTTTGTCCTTTGCAATTTTTAGAATATCTTAGCGTTTTGGAAAAAAAAAAAAAAGAAAGAAAATCAAAGTACGCCATGATAAACAATCCACTTTTGCTGGAAAGAAGTCAATTTATAATTTTAATTTTTTCTATATGATGCATTTACCAGCTATGAACGGACACTCATGGTAGAGAAAAGTCAGGACTCTGGATTAGATAGGGGAAAATATACAGAGAGAAATATTAATATTCTATATTGTTTGTTTGTTTTCTTTCAGTTAATCAACCAAGCTTGAGCACCTTTTTGGTTTCCTGGAGAATAATATGTTTTCCAGCATGCAGAAAGGCAAGTACTGGTTAAATGTATGGTTTTCCTTGAAGTTGCTAAAGTGGTAACATCAGAACCAGGCAACCTAAAGTTCATATGAGAATAGAAACTCTTTCTATTTCAAATCTGATAATTTCATTTAAGTTTTTATTTCTCTTGCCAACTGAAATTTGATGTAAGACACATCAGAGCAAGCCACAATGTCTTTAACATAGAAAATATTCTTACTGTAGTATCTTTGCATTGTAATATCTTAACATACTATAATATCCACATGTAGAAATCATAATACCATCTTCATCCCCACTCACCTAATCCTAAAACATAGTTTAGCATTACAACTTTTTCACCTAAGCTAATTTTGCATTCAAACATTTTCCATTTCTTAAACTTATTTGGTTTCCACCCCACTCTACCTTTTCTCTACTGCACTTTGTTCATTCTTATATTTATTTTGTCAGTTATTTTATATTTAACAACTTATTCCATAAATTCCCTTAAATATAAATCCATTCTGAAAAAGTTGAGCTCAGATCATCACTGAAACATTTATTACATGACATAAAACACAAGAAAAGTCTCGAAGACACACAACACTAACCTTCTATAAATCTACATCCTTGATATGGAAAGAAATGATTACAACACATCTAGTAAGGGCTTTCCCTATTAATCTCTCATTAGTGGATATAGATGTTAGTTTCCATTCTCTGCATACAACAAAACTAGAGGATTTTAAAACACTGTCACTAATTCATTATTTGGGGCAGAAAACTAACTGGAGCAAATGCAGCATTGGTATAAGTGATATGCCTTTAAGGTATGTAAGCCTATTTATATTGTAAATATTTTTCAGGCCACTCTTTGATCTTCTTGCAATTTAAGTCTACTGTAAAGCTGAAGGGAACAGACTAGGATGTTATAGTGCAATCATACATGTCCATACTGTCTCTCACTTCTACAAATGGCTTTTCCAGGTGGGTTTGACAACTGGATTAATTCTACCCACTACTTTGACCAGCAGCCAGCATCAGAGTGGATTGCAAAGAAGAAAACACTGAAAGATTAGTCAAACCAGACAACACCTCAATAAAGATTTTGCAATCATATCAGCCGTTTAAGCTACTTTTGTACCTTCCAAATATTTTGAAGGTGACATTTCCCTCTATAATTCCTCTGTAGTTTTTTTCACTTCGTAAATTACATTATTATTTTAATTTCTTGCAGTTACCTTAGATGAACATTCAGATGTTATTTTGATTCTTTAATACTCTAAGAAAAATTCCTTTCTCCAGTTTTTTTTTTTTTTTGACTCATTTTTTTCTTTGAATAAAACAGATTACCTACTCTTTGGTATAGAAAGTGATACTGAAAAATACGTATAATTTTCAGTATTATGCGTAGCATAATACGTAGCATTCATTAAATGCTACATGAGAATTAATTTAAGAGAAAGTGTGTTTCACTATATAATAGCTCACCAACGAAGTTTCAGGTTCATACAGCAATTCAAATAACATTAATTATGAAGTAAAGTTGTACATTTAAATTTAATAGAGCAAAAGTTTGTTAAAGAAGATAAATGTCTTTTCTTTTAATAAAATGAAAGCATTTTAACACCGCAAACTGGTTTAAAAAGTATGCACTGAAAAAATTATAGCACTGAGTGGGGAAAAATGTATAAATGTGTCACAATATTCCTCTATTTTGTATATTTTACTACTCATTTTGACTTACTAGTTGTTGATGATATTACAGTCCACTCTCCACAGTTTTTTTTGTACTATGACTAGAACCCAGTATTAATTGAAATATTCTTTATTCATTAAGATACATAGTGTCGCCTTCCTAAATAAAGGATTTGAAAAGATGAAGAGAGGAACTCCACTTCATTATCATCAACCTGCCACTACCGAGCCCTCTTGCCCTTTACTCTAAAAATGGTGCTTTATTATGCAGCATAGTTTCTCTTAAAACAGTTGACATTAGTGCCTACAGTAACTTTCTAAGATACATCTGAATTTGGAAATGACCATCTATAAAAATACTGGTAAGGTTACCTTAAGTTTTTTTTTCCATTGTATATAATCCTGGAATGGTGAGAATATTTTTTCTTGTATAAACTAGGTTAATGTGAATAAAATAGGAAATTAATTATTCAGATAAATAAAATTAAATGGGGAGGAAAATTAAAAGGAAAAATGACAACTCAGAAGTCTGTATTCTGAAGTTTTCCTTAATCCTATACAAATTTGAGGTCTTCAAATACTCCATTTGAATTCTTATCTTTCAGGTTATAGAAAATAAACATTTTTCTTATTCAGGGAAAAGCATAAAAATGAAAAAAACTATTGGGCGGGCCATGGTGGCTCAGCAGGCAGAATTCTCGCCTGCCATGCTGGAGAGCTGGGTTCGATTCCCAGTTGCCTGCTGAAGCAAAAATAAAAAACCAAAAAACTATTGTATTATTTTCATTTCTTCATAACATGTAAGATAACAATCTTTACCTTCAAAAAGAAAATGATTCTAGCAATTTGTAGACATTAAATCTCCATACATATTTTATAACTATAATAAACTAACTTTATTAATTACTATATTATTGGAGTAATTTATGTACTTTGACCTTTTTGACGGATATTATAAGCACTGGCAATAACTATTAGCTTTAAATAGTAGCTGAATTTTCTTTTGCAATGCTTCGATTCAAATATTTAGCAAGAGCCAGAACTGATCTACCTTTGGTGTGAAAACATTTGAACACAGGGTATCTTTGGGATTTAGAAACAGTTTCATCTGAAAATTCTTCTGAATGTGAAATGACGAGATATGTTAATCTGCTTGGAAAGTTTCTGAGAAAACACATATCTATATCTCTCTCTTTCTAGGGAGAGAGAGAGAAAACGATCAAGAACACTAGAAAGACATATGCAGAAGAAAGAAAAAACTAAGGAAAATAATTTAAAAAATCTAAGATTGCAATTACATGAGAAATTACTTCAGGAGTGTTGAAGAAAAAGGAATAGGAGGATGAGGAAAAGATGCAGGGGGTGGTGAGGGACAACCAGGAGGAAGAAGTTGGAAGAAGGAGAAGTAGAAGACAGGGAAGGAAACGACTAAATGAAAGAGAGAGAAGTAGGAAAAGAAGAAAGACCTACATACATAACTCATAAATGTTTGAACTAGAATTGAATTTAGGGAGGAATTAGGTAAAACATAGAAATTAATGTATTCTAGAATAACAACACAGGTTTATAGAAACCTTCAAGAAGAGATATTTTCATTTATTAATATATACTACCAAAGAAGCCAATTAAATATAATGAAATAGTAAAATCTGTTAAGCTTTGAAGAAGAGAGAATGCAAAACGTATTGTTAATAGAGATGTAAAAAATCTTGTTATGTAAACATCATGGGACAACAATAGTACATTTAAAAGAAGAGGAGAGTGACAATAAAAATACACAAAAATTAGCATTAATATTTTTACATATAATTATAAGAAACATTTTGGTATATTGTACTATTATTATGAATGAGAAAATAAATTCAGAAAGGGCAACATGTTCACGCCTTTCTCTCAAATGCTGAAGAGTCACAAGCAATTCTGACTCTCTAGATTAACATACTTAGACATTTGCTTTGCTTCTTCAAAGATCCTATTCTGATTGGTATCAGAATTATAAAAGCCCAATAATATGATATATGACTTTTAAAAGTACAGTAATCACTGTTTTCCAGTCTGAGATTTTTGTTATCCCCGTATTTGAAACACATTACACGAGTCCTTTGTTTTAAGATAACTCAAATTTACATATTTTTAATTCACATAAAGCTATGAAATATGTTTAATATATTTGGAAAACATGTTTACTAATGATACTTTTTGCATTTTAGCTCTTGTAACTAATGAAATTCTTGAACTCTTAAGTGAAAAAAGTAGTCAGGTAGAAAATGTTTTAAATAAGACAACATCACTAAAATACATATTGCCAACTAAATAGAACGTAATTCATTTTCCTAATAGGTAATTATGCTGTTTCAACTTCACTGAATGGCTTTATATAATCCTTTTTTATTCTAATAACTTTGGATTTGAGTTTATATAGTATATCTTTTTATAGCTTAAATACAGAACTCTGTAAATATGATTTCAATTTTGCATACCTATGTTGTCATGGAGAACTAATAGCTTTGCCAAGAAAAGACAAACTTTCAGATGAGACTAAAGAAAACCAGATCTAAAGCTCTGACTTCCATATTTAAAAAGTATTCTCTTCAAAAAAAACACTGAGTGCACTCATTCAGAATGCATAAACTTTAAATGTGTAGTTTTGTAAAAGTTCTAGAACAATTCATTGGAAAAACTCAGATTTTTCTTAAATAACTTAAAAATTTACTAGATAAATTTGCATAACTTTGTGTTAGGCTTCCCAAGGTTCTGTCAATTGATAATATTTATAATATTTTTATATTAGTATTAACATCAATTATATTCTGTCACTTATAAATCTTTTCTCTTTTTTTAAACTTTCTTTATTATAAAGAATGAAGAGACATAAACATTCTTAACATACAACTCAATCTTGGCATACAAACTTTCTTGACATGATTACAATCAATGGCTAACAATATCATCACATAGTTGTGTATACATCACCATGATCATTTTTTTTGAACATTTGCATCTCTCCAGCAAGAGAAAGAAAGAAAAAAAAAAAAACCTCATTCATGGCATACCCCTTGCCACTCCCTTTCATTGCCCACTAGTATTTCAGTCTACTTCGTCATTCATAATTTTATTGATTAATTTTTGCTGCTTAAAACACAAAAAGCTTCATACATATAAAGCTTGGATATATAATCAGTCTAACATTTTTCTTCATGTAATACAACTTTTCTGAATTGGTTTATAGGTGGTACTTTTTAAATATATATGTAAATACATATAAATAATTTCATCTGTATATAAAGATAATTTTACTTCTTTCTTTTCAATTTGAATTCTTTTTATTTTATTTTCTTTATTAATAGTTAAACTTCCCATATAAATACAAATAGAAGTGAGAAAGCTGAGATTCTTGTCTTTTTCTTGGTTAGAAGAGGAAAACTTACAGTTTTTTGTTATTGAATATGTTAACTCAATGGTTTCATTATTTCTGTAAAATTATTGGCTCTGCCTCTTCAAATATATCTTTTACTCATTGTCTTTCACTCTCTTTCTGAGATTTCAGTTAGAGATAAATAAGGCTATTTGTTATTTTCTCATAGCTCTTGTATGCCTGACTCTTTTCTCTCTGGTATCCTGATAGGGTTATTTTTATTGACCTGTCTTCAAGTTCAAGAATTGTTTGCTAAAATGTGTGAAGCAAATGATTCCACTGGATTAATTATTCAACTCTTGAATCATGCACATTTATTTGTAGCATTTTCACTTGATTCTTTATTATAGAATTCATATTTTCTCTGACATTTCCTATGTGTTCAAGCATGTCATATACTACTTTTACTATACCTTTTAAGATATTAATCATAATTATTCTTAGGTCCCTGAGAGTTTCAACATCTGAGTCATCTCTCAATCTAGTTCTGATGATTGTTTGTATATTGAAAGTTTGTTACATTTTCTTGCTTTTATTTGTCTCATATATTTTTGGAATACTGGATGCCATGTGTTTGGAAATAAGTACAAATTTAAGTAAATTGCTTTTTATGAAGGAAATGGTCATGGTTCTTCTGTTTTACCATTAGGGGAAGATTAGAATTACTCTATTTAGGAGGTGAGCTGGGTTTGGATTTTGATGGTGCTATTCTTACCTTAAGTGGGGTTGATGTTGGTCTATCAGTTGCCTGAGCTTCGGGTAGGAGTACAATGCCAGTGAGTTTTTCTCTGATTTTCTATTCTACTTTCATCTTTTAGCCATCTCTCACACCTATATTATAGCATATTTCTTCATTTTCCAAGCAGTAGACTGCTGCTTCTTTTTACTTCATAAATGCTGGCTTGGTGGTGATAGACATAACTTATCACTCAATCAAAACATTAACAATATTTGGCAGAATTAAATAATAATAAAAGACCTACAATGATAATAGAGGACAAAATGAATCTGCAAAATTTCAGATGTTTGTGAATGCTTACAGCCATAGCATTGGACATTATATAGTTACTGGGTTTAAATGCCATAATAGGAAACTGAAGAGCAGAGTAAGATTTGTATAAAAATGTTTTATTTTCAATAGAAACTGTTGTTTTCTTTAGCTTTTTGTAAAATTCATGGAAGTGGTTCTTAGAAATCTTCAATCATCTGAAGGGCCTCCTTTTCTTCCAACAGAGTCAATGATATTTATCATTTTAATCAATATGATTCTCAGTGAGCCCAGTGGCTGTCATATTTTCCTTAAGACTACAGGGGTGTCAGAGTTTCAAGATAGCATTATTGGAATAAAACTTTATACTCATATCAAGCATATCAGAAAATCACTGTTGTATAACAGCTTGAATGCTCTGGGCTTTGTTAAGTAGATAGCATCATGGATTGTCAGAATCATCAACCACCAACTGGGACTGTGATATAAGAGTTTCTATCAAGCATTATTACTTTCCCCTAGAAAGAATTAATATTTAAAACTGTAGCCTTCACCTTCTTTTCATTTCTCTGGATTCAGTTAGTTGATTGTTTTACATTGGGAAAACGCATTTGTAAGCTGATTATGAATTTAATTGTATTTCTCAAATGCAAGCCATTATAAAATATAGCTTCCAAATTAAATATTCCTTCAGTTTAAACATTTATGACTAAAGAGCAATTAGAGTTATTCTATCATTAATTTAAATGGTAACAAAGGAAGGTTTCTTTCTTTTTTTTTTTATCTTGTAGCCTCAACATTACATAATCACATTAGGCAAAATGACAAAATTTATTAGTGAATTGCACAGATTACCCATAGCAAATCTAAAATGAATAGCAAATTATTTCTCAGTTACTATTAAAAAAAAAGCAATGCTTTTATTATGCAATCTATTCTGTTCAAATATTCAATTGAGAGAAACAATTTAAATATGACATCTTCCATTTGTTTTACTCATTACAGAAGTTAATTAAAATTTTTTCAAATGAAATGATCTGCAGCATTTACCATCATAAATAAAAACGTTACTTTACCCTGGAATTTATAATATTCATTTTTACAATTTAAGTCTGTTTGACTTGGCTGTGGCTTAGATACCCCACCCATAGCTCTCAGGCTTTAATAATTCTTTGTGTCCTGGCCAACTCTCACCTGCTGGTATATGTATTTTTGAGGCTTTCTCCAGGGGAGGCAAGTGAGCTCCATCAGAGTGAGACAAAGTGATGAAGGAATTCATACTCTGGGAACAGCTCTGTAAAAGTTTATCCCAGCTCTCTTGTCCTTCAGATGAGATAACAAATGCCTGTTCTACTCTGGTGCTCATATTGGTAACTTGCTTGATAATATAGCTTCATGGCTGCTTTCTCTTTCTGTTTCAAGTTCCTATGGCCCTACCAGAGTTTCCGTCCCTCCTAATTAAATTACTTATAGTTGAGTCATTATCCCAGTTGGCCTGTGACATAACCTAAACTAAAACATTCATCAGTCAACCCTCTGGTAGTCATCTGTCTGCTATATCATCAAATTTCCCATGTCTATTCATTCTCATGATAAATGAATTTCTTTATTCTCAAAATTATAACATAGAATAGCTTCCCTAACACTTCTTTTTTAAAGACTGTATTCCCCTCCTGATTGTCTCATTTCACTGCTTATCTTCAAAAAAACACTCCTTGATTGCATTTCCCAGAGGACCACACTCTCACTTTTTCTTTATTCTTCAACCCATTCCACTTGGAGAAAGACTCCAACCACACTAGCGTAAAAAAATTTGTTCTTACCATGTTAACTTTCTTTTTAAATCCAATGAACATATCTCTGCCAGCATTGATCTCAATATCTAAGCGGAATCTGGGTCTATTCAACAAATCTGACTTCTTTGCAATTCTCTGGCTCTGAATCACCCAGTCATCTCCTCTGTTCTCTGATGATTTGTCATGACATCTAATTTTTCACAAGCCTCAGAGATCTCTCCTAGTTTTCTTCTCCCCTATACTAGTAAATGGAGCAACTGTTTACTGAGGTCTCAATTCAAATATCCACAAGACCTATATAACTCAATCCTTTTTTTTTCTTCTTTTTTTTGGCATGGGCAGACTCCAGGAATCAAACCCCTGTTTCTAGCATGGCAGGCGAGAATTCTGCCACTGAGCCACCATTGCACTGCCCAATCTTTCTTTCTTTATCATCAATAACTAATATATATATATTTTTAATTTCCTGTTATTTAGAGCATTTCTCTAATTTTTTTTTTTTTACTTCTAAGCTCTACCATGAAATTTTTAACCACAATGCCATTATCATAAGCCTGTATAATAAAATAGATTTCCAACTGGTATCTGATTCTCTGCTGGTTATCTGTCCTGATCAATTCTTCATACAGGTACCAGAGCAGTGTTCGTTTCTTAACACAAGTCAGGTACAGGTCCTCTTAAAAGCACTTTATGTCTTCCCAATGCACTAAGGATACAATTGAATTCCTCTTATGGGTTAAAGGTCCGTCAAAATCTGGCTTTTGTAGCAGAATTTAAATAACATTTTCTTTCGGTATCAGCTTCTGCCACACACTCAGGGTAGATCCAGGTATCATGAAATTATTTAAAAAAATATACTATAAAATATTTAAGGCAAAATTATATACAAATAAATAAATACTAATTTAGAATGAGCAAAGATATCATTAAAAAAACAGGCACTTTAAAATAGCTTACCAATGTCAAAACCATTACGAAATAAGAAAAATAACACAATATTGTTATTAATTAACTGCTTGAATTACCCATGATATTTTTCCTGTGTTTGTTTACTAGATACCCTAATTGTCTCTTCATATCATAACAATTTAATAATGTAACTTTAGACAGGGTGGAAAGATAATTTAATCTTTTGTACATCATGATTCATATTTGTTATAAGGCATTGTTTGATGTGTAATCTGCAGTAATATAAGAACAGACATTTATGGTTTGTGCCTTACAAGCACAGAAATTCTGATCATTTTAATTTTAGGTTATGCCAATCAAGGGAAATAAATAATGTGTTTGTAATTTTATATGTTGCAGTATGAATTTCTGGTGGATGAGAATTTGCATTTTAACTAAGTATCATTGTGAATTAAATCTTCATCACACCTCTTATGATTGGGAATTTTTCCTGTCTTTGTTCATTTCAAATCTTATTTCTCCTTCACTATCCTCATATTTCCAGTATTAGGTACTAAAGACACTTCCTTTTCTGCACTATATGTGTTAGCAAAACAGGTGAGAGAAGTATTCCTAGAAGCCATTCCCATGCGAGATGGCTAGCAATAACTTGACTGTAAAAGAGAATGCAATATATATATACCTTTTATATAAAAGTATATAAATTAGTATATGCATAATATAATATAGTATATATATATTTATACTTTTAGGCAATTGTTGACTTGAATGCAGTTGTATTTCTTTGTATTAACAAAGAAATAAATATATCCTGGTAAATAAATTTTAAAGTTGAATACCCAACTGAATATTCAGTCACTGAATTCTAAAATTGCTTCTTATAGTTTGTCAATCATAGTGCTTTCCCTCCCTTGTAATTGATGTCTCTGGATAGCCAGAGGCTTATGTTGATGGGAGGAATCCTTTTCCATTTTGGGAAGCACTGAACTAGACTCTTAAAAGGGAGGCATTCTGTTCATTCCCCTTCTGAGCTTTGGGTTAACATTTCAGTCACTGTAATTAGCTGCTATTCTTACTGTCTCCAGAAACTATGCAATGGGATAGAAGACAGATATTTACAGTAGAGCATTTCATTCAGAGTTCACTGAGCTGAAAATTATCACATTTACCATCATTAAAAATGCAGCTAATCTAAGATGGATACAATTTATCTTTAACAATTCGCCATGGTTATGACACACTTTTAGACACAGCAAGGAGTAGCACATTTAAGTCTAAAGAAGCCTTTCAGTTAGGAAAAAAGATGACATGTAAATTAAAATGTTCTGGTTTGAATAATGCACATCTTTTATTGACTAAAATAATAGCCACAGTGCCAATGCAGCTTTTAGTGCTGACCCTGTGTCCACTCTCATTGTGGGTTCTCTTCCCTGTGAACACACCAATCTCTTTTTCACAACAGGGCCAAAATAAAGTTTATTTGGAAAATTTTAAATTTCTGTCTTCGTGATTCACTGGCAATATGCACAACTTATACTATCATATCATTAATTTTTTGGTCAGAATTCTGAAATACTCACCCTCACAGACACACACACAGACACACACACACATTCATGTATATACTAAATTAAAAGAAATAATATTGTGGTGACAATTTTAAAAAAATTAATGGAAATGAAACTTTACCTAAACTGCTATGGATTTTTGTTAATCTTTATTTTCTTTCTTAATGTGAATATTCATATACCTTTCTGAAGAAACCACTAATGTATTTGGTTAAAATTTTCTGCTTTTAACTGTCTAATTTATGTGACATATAGAACATATGTGTTATGTTATCTTTTTAAAATCCAAAAAAAATTTACTTCAGAAGTGCATCGTGTTTTATAAATGGGATCAAAGGCTTTACAAGTAGAGACAATTTTAGTACTAATATAAAGAATCTAGAAACTGGGATGGAAATTAGAGAACACAAATTATTTGGTCCAAGATGTAATTTTTCTCAGCACCTTGATGATGATGCTCTGTAAGAAAGAGAAACACTTGCCCAACATGTGCTTGTTATTTGCCAAGGACACTGAGGCCTTATTTAACTACAGAATCACACAGTGAGGTGGATTCTGTTATTTCTAAGAGGCCACTGAAACTGAGAGTAAACAAAAGAGACAAGATGATGACCCTCTTAAACCCTATATCCTAACGGGCAAGAAAGACATCAAACACAGAGGACTCATAAAGTAACCGTCACATTTTGAAAGGTGCTCTAAAGCTGTCTTCAGATCACATCGTTAAAGACTAAATCTCAGTTTGAAAGTTGCAGAAATCATATTCACAAGCACTAATTAATATGAATTTATCACAGACAAAGTATATGATTTTTATTTTGTTGAAAAGGGAAGGCTTTGGAAAGAGTTTAGACAACACACTGCTGGCAGCTTAGTTTCTTAAGATCAGTAGGGCTATTGAAGAGAAAAAGCATTATAGAAAAGGCCACAGTGGAAGCCAATTATGGTTTTTGATGATGGTGATTGTTTATTTACTCCAGTAACTCAGGCGAGAGATAGTGTTGAAGTGGTCTAAGATTATGACTTAATAACAAAAAAATAATAATGAAATAAGTTAATAAATTTAACTTATAGCATGGGAATAATAACAGAAACTGCTCTCTGATCAAAAAATAAAATTTGCGATTCTCTCCTGACACATAGTTAGACTGTATTTCCTAGCCTCTTTTGCAGTTAGATGTAGTAAAGTTAATGAGTTTTGCCAATGGATTGTAAATATATGTGATTCCTGACATTTCTAAGCGACATTTCTAAGGATTTTAAAAAGTGAATGTGCTTCTTTCATCCAATCTCTTTCCCTTACACTGGTTGGATGCAATGTTGACAAAGTCCTAGAGTATTCCAGAACTTCAGAATGGAAGGAAACTGAGACCTACATCCATCATACCTAAGAGTACTATCCACCTATCGAGAATACTCAATGGGGCCAGGCGATGGTGGCTCAGTGGCAGAGTTCCTACCTGCCATGCTGGAGACCAGAGTTTGATTCCTGGTGTCTGCCCATACAAAAAAAAAAAAAAAAAAGCTCAGTGGAGCTGTTACATGAGAAACAAATTAACTTCTATTTTGTTCATCTATTGATAACTATAGGCTATTCTATCCTAGGTATCGCAGAAATGGCATCAACAATATCTTATGGTAGATCTGAGGGTTGAGGGGAAGATAGGAACCAAAGATTTTGGCATGAACAGTAGTATTTACTAGTATGCCATATAAAACAAAAGGTTAGTCTGGAGAAGGTTCCCTTATGTACAACTGATATCAAGAATATTGATATAAAGAAAGAGTATGTTAATTTTAAGTGTTCATGAAGAGTCAAGAGGAAATGCCAAATAAAAAATGTAATATATAATTCTTAATCTTAGAAGAAGGATCTAGGTGTATAAAGTTGGGATACTAGCCTTTATCTAGTATGTGAAACTATTGAAATGGCTGAAATCACTTACAGTAGTTGTACAAAGAGTCTTAAAGAGAAAAATAAATGACTAGGAAAAGATCTTTTAGATATGACCTCCAAAATATGAATCATATCAAAAAACGTACTTGGACTTATTCAAAGTCGAAATCTTCTTTCCAAATTACACTAAGATATTAAAATGGCAAAATGCAGATACGGAGAAAACATTTTCCAAAGCATTTATCTTATTAAGGACACACATCTGGAATATAGTGCTTATCTATTGTTGCGTAATAAATTATCACAAATTTCAAAGTTTTAAGCTATACTCATATACTAGTTCACAGTAGGTCAGAAGTTTGGGTGGGCTCAGCTGGGTTTTATGCTCAGGTTATCACAAGGCCAAAATTAAGGTGTCACATGGGCTGAACTCTTTCTTATAATGGAAGAAGTTCAAAATGTATTAATAAGTAAACAAATAATTAAAAAGAGTTTTGAGCAGATGGAGATATATGGATGGTGAATAAGTATGTCATAAAATGTTCAACATCACTAGTCACTAGGGGACTGCACATTAAAATCACAATTATATGCCTCTAAACAACTATTAGACTGATTAAAATGAAAAAATCTGACAATACCATGTCTAGGCAGGGATGTGGAGGCTATTTCTCTTTCATATTGGTAGTAAAATAAAATGGTATAGCCCCTTGAGAAATTTGCTTGACAGTTTCTTAAAAAATTAAGCTCACACCTACTGTATGACCTAGCCATTCCCTTCCTAGGTATTTATCCAAGAGAAATGAAGGCAAATATCTCTACAAAAACTTATACATGGATGCTCATAACTGTTTTATTTGTGATGCTTAAAAACTGGAAACTAACCAAACGTTAATCAAAAGATGAATAGGTAAACAATGCAATTTTAATCACTAGTAAAAAGAAGTGGGTCCTTTATACCCAAAACATGTCTGAATTTCAAAATAGTTACAATAACACCAAATGAAAGAAGTCAGATCACCACCACCAACATAAACAAGATAGCTATTACAGGATTGGATTTATATAAAATCTTAGCAAACCCAAACTAATCTACACTGACCAAAAGTAGGTCAGTGGATAATTGGGGACAAAGTGATGATAAGGGGTGAACGGAAGGATGACAACAGTGTTCAAGGAAATTTATGGGATCTTGGTTATGTTCAATGTCTTGTTTGTGTTGATGTTTCACAACCCATCTGCTTATACATTGCAAATCTGTGTAGATTATTGTGTGTAAATTGTACTTCAATAAAGTTGTTAAAATCTAAATAAAATATATATCACACTCTTCAACTTACCTCAATTAACCTTGAAATATTCTTATACCACTTCATGTTTACGATTCTTACGATGGTAAATGTTTAAGTTCCTTCTCTCTGTCTTTGTCCTGTTTTCATTGTACATTTTTTTCCCTATCTATTATAAACCATAAAACACACTATGCTTATTTTTACTGTATCTTTTAATGTTCTAGACAAGATGCAAAATTATATTTTATATTTACCCACAAGTTTATAACTTCTTGTGTGCTTCCTTTTATCTTGAAGACCCAAGATTGCCATCTGTATGGTTTTCTAGAATTCATAACAATAGACCTCAACTTCCCTGTGAAGTATGAGGTGTATGAAGCCAGGTCATTTATAAAGTTTCAGGACAGCAGAAGACTACAAGACTGGAGGGTAGTACGGTATATTTGAATATACATTTTAGGTTAAGAAGATGACTAAAGTATGTCAAACTGCAGTCTTTTGGACAAGAAAAATAACTTTTGCTGCAGGACATATTAAAAAAAAACTTGTAAAATGACAGATTCTTCTCTTTTAGTAGACTGACCTCTTTAAAACACATTTAAATTATATCCTATCTGCATTTTTATTGTGCTTTCAATTAGCATAATTTTCCAAGGTTTTCTTGGTAAACATTGGGGAATCTTTAACAGTGTGGGAAATATTAATAATTAATATTATAAATGTTACTTACACCTTGAATATAAATTTGTGTTGCATCAATATATGTATAAATCAATATGTGAAAATGTTAAGAACTTTGAAAAACTTACTAAATGTGCCAAGCATTCCTAATATATATTTTTTATTTTTAATGTTATTGGAAAATAAGATTTTTAATGTTATAAAATGCCAGAGTAAAGGTAAAATACATGTGCAAAAAGAAAAACAGTAATAATGTATTTAATACTAGCTAAGTTTTGAATGCTTCCTATGATAGATGCTGTTCCAAGAAGTTTATAGATGCTAACTAATTTAATTTTACAGCATACCTTTGAGGAAGGCACTACTATTAAAGATATTACATGGAATAGGGGAAACCGAGTTGCAAAGAAGTAAATAATTTCTAATTTCCCAGCAAGAATTGGATTTGAAACCAGGATTTGAATCTAGGTTAATGGAACTCAGAGTCCATCTTCTTAATTATTATGTGTCATTGTGTCTGAGACACAGCACAGCAAATCAAATAGATTTACTTTGTTGAAAGTCTAACCACTACTGGCGAACAATATTAATACTTTAATGACAATCTTTTTAACCTAAAAGCAGTGTCAAGATCTCGGATTATAGCAACATGTTACTCAAACAAATACAGCTGTGCTTAGGTATTTCTTCCCTAAAGCGCCACAGAGATTGTCATAAATTTCATACAATTACCTGCCCTGCAAATGAAAAGAATTGAAAAAATATCCATCAAATGTCTTATTTTTCTGTGAGCTAGGATCTGCTGACAAGAGTTGTACATTTCAAGCCTATAGCTCAAAATCCCATAAGACTGTAGCAGAATCTGAAAATTGACATTATGCATTTTGCCTTATAGCAGCATGCCTTTTTATATAAATAAGTTCATCTACTTCAAAATATGCTCCGGTTTAAATATCCTCCTCAAATATCTTCATATTTAGCACCTATTATTAAATTTGTAGGGAGGGGTAAAATGAAGTTCTTTGCTTGTGCTTTTTATGGAAGATGGTTTTGTAAGAAAAGGGATCGCTCACTCCCACCAATTATTTGAAAAACCTGTCCATAGTAAATTCACAACCAACAAAAAATATTCACTGTGAAAACCTTTATTAACATTCATGGAAGATAATTTTAGTGGGTGGGAAATTTCTGTAACTTGTGATATAAGAAATAATATTTTGTTATATTTTTAAGGTATTCATCCATGAGAACCCAGAGCATAAATTAAAATATAGTTGAAAACAGCTCCAAAGTTGACTAAATCCTAATCTTGACAAGAAGCACTATGATATTTTCAACACACATAAATATATACCCAGTTTAAAAATATGAAATTGACTTTTAAAGCATTTCATTTAGAAGAAATAGGAACAATTTTATTATGATATAATTATATTAAACATCGCATTATACATTCACTTCTTTTCGATAATGCCTACCATTACTAAAACCATAACCACACTAATCATATTATCAACAATGATATACGGTATCCTCAAGTTACAGAGTAACTTTTAGAGTTGCCTTGCTGCCTTTAACACCTATAAACCTAGAGAGAGTACAAAGTCAAGTGTTTTGGGACATTAGAAAATAGGCCCAATAACGAAGCAGGTAGGTGGAGCCCAAGTCAAACAAGTTACCTTGTTAAATAGAGAAAGCAGTAATCAGAAATCAGGGATGCGTTAGCAACTGTAAGCTGTCCAACAGGGTTCGTTCTATAGCCTAAGAAGCTAAGCATAGGATAAGAATCTGTATGGTGGTTTACCAAATATCACTGGCTAAGGACAGGGCTGCATATAAACAGCGCAAAGTTCTGCATGACTCAGCAGAGTGAGAACTAAAAGAAAAATTCAAAGATCATGCAAGATAGGCAGAAATAGGAATTCTGGTCTAGACAGAGTAGAGGTATCTCTGAAAACCTTGGGTATTTGGGTATGAAAAAGGAAGACAAAGCTTCATTAGCATGCATCACACCCTAGGTTAAAGTCCATGCCCTAGGGCTAGCTGAAACATATAGACTATACTTAACCAAAGTAAAATAAAACCAAGCTTGAAATTATTAACAGGATCCCTTGTAAATTAAGTGTGTGGCAGATAAAACAAAAAGAAATGTTTAAAAGAAGTCAGCATAATCTAGGATCTTTAAATTCATATTGTCATCATATAATTAAAATGTTCATGGACTTGTGAAGAAGGGAAATATTTTAACTTATTATCTAGGGGAAAAGCATACAATAGAAAAAGACACCAAAATGACTCAGATGTTGAGATTAACCAGAATGACTCATAAAAAGTTTTTAAAAATATGACAGACATGAAAGAAATACTGTGATGAGTTCACAGATGTGGAATATCAGCAGAGAAATAAATGGTAAGTTTAGAGTGAGTCAAATCAAAATTTTAGAACTGAAAAATATAATAACAAAAAATAAAATAAAATGGACTGAAGAGCAAACTGGATAATATAAGGTGGGAAATCAGTGACTTTTCAAACACAGCCACATAAATTGTCCGATCTAAAAAAATAGAAAAAAAAGAATATTGAAATGACTGGACATTCCATTATGTTTGGAAAATATCAAATGGTCTAACATAAATTCTATCAGTGTCCCAGAAAAAGAAGAGAGAAAGAAAAAGAAGCAGAAAATGTACTTGAAAAAACAAGGGCCAAGGTTATCCTGGAGGTTATTCTTACGCATTAAATAGATATCACCTTGTTAGTCAAGATGTAATGGAGAGGCTGGAGGGAAGTGCCTGAAAATGTGGAGCTATGTTCCAGTAGCCATGTTTCTTGAAGATGATTGTGTAATGATATAGCTTTCACAATGTGTGTGATTGTGAAAACCTTGTATCTGATGTTCCTTTTATCTACCTTATCAACAGATGAGCAAAACATATGGAGTAAAGATGAATAATAGGGGAAACAAATATTAAAATAAATTTAGAGTGAAATGCTTGTGATTGGTGAGCGGGAGGAGTGGGGGTATGGTATGTATGATTTTTTTTTCTGTTTTCTTTTTATTTCTTTTTCTGAATAGATGCAAATGTTCCAAGAAATGATCATGATGATGAATATGCAACTAGGTGATGATATTGTGAATTACTGATTATGTATGTAGAATGGAATGATCAAAAATTACAAATGCTGGCTTTTTGTGTGTTTTTGATATTTAAAAAAAATTGAAATTTTTTTGGTGTTTTTTGATATTTAAAAAAAATTTAAAAATTAATTAAAAAACAGAACAAGGGCCAAACATTTCACAGATTTCATGAAAAAACTTGATGGTAAGGAATGACTGTACATGGGTACAGGGTGGAGTTGAGCATTGCAAACTGCCTCACATCAAGGGGGTTGAGGAGGGTGGGCATCCCCACAGAACAGGAGAGGGAGAAAAATCATGGGGGTATTTTGGCATGTGTTAATAGAACCCGAATGGAAGGAAAAGAGCATTTGCATTGGAAGGGGTATCAATGAAAGAAATAGGGAACTAATCATATAGAGGGGGATTGAACAACTCAATAAATACATTATTATAATGCTAGCCAGGTATCTCGCTGTTAGAGAAAGAAAGTTCAGAAAGGGAAAAACTAAGAATAGACCTTATGGTTTTGTCTTGAAACTGGAGGCATAAGTGTGAACTCACATTTCTAAATTTATGAAAGGATAAACTGATACGATGGAAATAAATATTTTTATATATAGCTATATTATATAGGAAAATAAATTGTGAATTGATATGACTCATGAACTCAGATGCTGAATCCCTAACAGAACACAAGCAAACTAACTAGAACAATGCATTCAAATCATAATGCATTTTGACCAAGTCAGCTTATCATAGAATTTGCATAGCTGATTTCAACACTTGAAAGTCAAACAAATTACTTAACCATATTAACTGAATATTTGATAAGAGCCTCCTGATCTCATTTGAGGCAAACAATGCACTCTGAAAAATATCCTTCCATCATTCATAATAAAAATTCTCAGCAAATTACAAATAGAAGGAAATTTTTTAAATCTTATAAAGGACAATTGCAAAAGATCTGCCATTTATATCACGTTTAATGGACACTGTATTGAAAATCTTCTACGAGATTTGAGAAGTGCAAGATCTGCTCTTCCTATGTCTGTTAGGGCTTTGCATACTATAAGGGGAGGCTACTTGAAAGGGTTTCTCTGTGAATTTTTTTATACCTTTGTGGGAAACTAGTCATTTCATACTAAAGAAGTGAAAAAAATGATAATAGCTTTTAGTAATGAAATCCTGCATCTCAGAAAATCCCAGTCCCAGGGAAACTTGAACAACTGTTCACAATAGATGAATCATAAACCTAAACACAAAAGATAACACTTTCACATTTCTAGAAGTTAAAACAGAAAATTTACTTGTCACCTTGTAATAGGCATAATAACCATAAAAATTGGACTTTGGCAAAATTTAAAGCTTCGGTTGTTGAAAATGCATCATTAAGAAATTGGAAAGGTAGGCCACAAGTGGGGATAAATATTCCCAGCACATATATCTAAAAAAAAAGAATTAGCTCCAGAATATATAAATTACCCCTAAAGATGTATAAAAATGACTAAAATTGAATATAAATATGTGTAAAAGACTTAAAAGAACCATTGAAAATGAAATATGGGCGGCTGCCGTGGCTCAGCAGGCAGAGCTCCGAGCTGCCATGCTGGAGGTCTGGAGTTTGATCCCTGGTGCCTCCTGCCCATATGCAAATTAAAAAAAAAAAGAAAAAAGAAAATGAAATATGGCCAACAAAGATATAAAAGAATATTCATCATTATTTTTCTTTAGTGAAATGAAAACTGAAACTACAAAAAGATATAATTTCTCTCCCACTAGAGCCCAAACAATGAAAAAGACTAATATTACCAAAATTTGGTGATGATATTGGACAATCTCAGACTCTCATGAACTGCTTGGAGTACGGAGTATATGAGCATAGAATCTCTTTTGGCAAATTCTTATGGTACCCCATACACTTCCTCACTACTACCTAACAATTCAATTCCTAGGAATTTACCTAAGAGACTTGAAAACATATGTATTCATTGCAAAAAAACTTTTATTATCTTTATTCATAATATCTTAAAATGGCAATTCACCCAAATTTCCATGGATTGTTAACCTACCATGCAAAATAAAGATCTGATCAGCCAACAATATAAATAATTTCATGAAAAACCTACAAAGTTAAGAGTAAGATGCAAAAACAACTACTTTAAGCTTCCTTTTATATAAAGCTCATGAACAGGAAAATTAATTTATTTCCTGAAATCAGAAAGTAGTTGCCTCTTTAAAGATAGACAGGCATGGCGTCTCTACGTTTGAACTGGGGTGGTAGTTACACGGGAACATTCATTTGTTAAAACATTTAATTTTATAAGAACAATCAGTACATTTCATCTTTGTAAACTTTACTTCAATCAAGACGAATAAATTCAGTAAATAATATTTATTTTAGGATTCCACTTTAATAGCATAAGAATTACATGCTTGCATTAGCTCAGGCTTTAGTCTTATAAATAGATTAAGTAAATCTAAAAAGGAACATTAATAAATGTTCCTGCAGTCTTCCTCAGTATTACCAGCCTTTAGATATAATTTTATATTTTATAAATATAGACTTCCAAATCTGACTTTTGTTGGCTGAAACTGGAAAATGATATGGGACAACATTGTCTATATCGATCAATAAAATTCATCATCTTACGAATTTTTCTAGTTTGCTTTGTTGCTTAACCCCACCTATGACTTAATACAAGTTCCAAAGAAATATACAAGCTAGAATAAAACTTGGTGACTTAAAGTAACTACTAAGGCAATACACAAATCTAGTTCAGATTAAAGATTTAGAAAAGTATACATCATCTCTCAATGGAAGATCTGAAAAGCCATAATTCAAAAAGTGTGGAGTGTTGACCCTCTGTTTATATTTTGTCATGCACACAAGGCTGTGAGTCAATTGGGTAGCTCTGCCACTGTGAGCCATGTTTGACTGATCTCTGTTGGAATTGCTCATGCTTCTACAATCAGCTGGCAGGTAATCTGGGTACTGGCCAGTGCAGTATGCCCCTGACTATGACAACTTGTCCACCTCCAGCAGACTATCCTGAACATGTTCTCTTGGTAGAACCTGGGGCCTAATAAAGAAGGGAAGCATGCATTGTTCTTGAGATTTGACCTCCGTGTGTTCCACTATTCCTTCCATTTCAGTTTACTGTACAATGCAGGTCACAGTAAATATCATGCTCATAGAGTGGGGTTAAGCATTGGGACTACCTTTGCAATCAATCTTCTATAGATCTCTATGAGATATTGCATGGCTAACCCAAACAAAACAAAGCAAAATAAAAACAACAGAGGTTAGGCTATGACATGCATAGAGTTCAGTAATCACTGTCTTTTGAAGAAATCAGCCCTTTCCTATTTAGTGCATTTACCAAATCTCAGCTTGCTCATTGAAGCCAACATTTCTGCTCTTACATTAGCTTGCTGCAGTCATCAAATGAATGGACTTTCAGTATCCAAATATTGATTTATTATCATTTCCTTAAAGTGTTTTATTTTTTTCCTCCTATGCTATCCATTTCTCAGTATAAAATTTAGTCATGGCCCACTTTTTTATATTTTCGTCTTTTGCTTCTCCTTGCAATCCTAATGTTTCTTCCTCTCTAATTGAGCCTTTGTTTGCCAGTACTGACAAACATACCTGGACCGAAAGCCCTCTAGTATCTAACATTTATACATTGTTATTCAAGTACCTCACTCCAGCTGGGTATTTTTAAATTCATTCATTCTTTCTTTCCATCATTGAAAACCTATTAGATCGGGAGAAGCAAAAATTATTAATATGAGTGATCTGTACTTAAGAAAATTTCCATATGTTGGAAAGAATTCTTTATAAATAAATGACCCCTATGATAAGAATACGAATACACATTGCACAAGGCAACAACTGGAGAAAACCTGTCACTAGTAGAGCAATAACCTTATAAATAGGTATTAACATAAGTATATAATTGCAGCAATTGATAGTGTTTTTGAAAGTGATTTTTATAAAATTATTTTTCTAAAATGTTAGATTTTCCAGAATTTAAATCCAGGTTTGTTTGTTTTTTTTTTTTTTTTTTGGCTGACCCAAAGTCCATGTTTTTTCCCACATTACTTCTTTTCACACTCTGTTTCTTAAAAGTTGTTGAGTGGAAACTAAAGGGCACATAGCAAAGACTTCAAATTTCAAATACTATTAGGGCCAAGAATCGCACCATAGTTGAAGCCACACAAGCTTAATCACAGACCAAGGTGTCCAATACCCACCATCCACGATTATTAATATGATGTGTGCAAGCTAGTATTTTCGAACATTTTGTGTTATGTGTTTTAGGACTTTATAAATATTGTTGTATTCAATAAGATAGAATTTTATTAAATGCCATGGCACTTTCTTGATTGACAATGTAGAAAATTGCACTCTATCCGCATGAATTGCCCGGGTAATTGCAGTTGGAAGGTAGTTACTCAGGAGTAGATTCCATCCAATCCTTTCTAGTTCATTCCACTTCATTTCCATTAGGAAGTCATGGTCCTATTAAAAAAAAAAAAAACTATGATTTTTAATATAAAATACTTGCATGCAACTGGTTCATCTGGGAGAAATAAGATCAGATAAACTAAAATCACTAATAGATTCATAGAAAGGGAAACGTGTTTTATTTTTATTTTTAACTTAATTTTGAAATGTGAACTGAAATCAACTTTCAAATTAAGGTAATTTTTTTTACCACACATTAAAATTATTCAAACTTTATCGTTAACCAGGCAGTCACTTCAGTAAATGATTTCTTGGAAATTAGTTATCTGTTTAAATATTTCTGTTCCTAGATGTTCACTGCAGTGCTATTTATACTGATAAGTAATGAAAAACCTAAATTTT
This sequence comes from Myrmecophaga tridactyla, assembly GCA_004026745.1. Lineage (NCBI taxonomy): Eukaryota > Metazoa > Chordata > Mammalia > Pilosa > Myrmecophagidae > Myrmecophaga > Myrmecophaga tridactyla. The sequence continues at coordinate 6,884 of PVIY010020365.1, read as the reverse complement.
CTACATTAGGAGGAGATTAGTTAAATAAATTGTGCATGTTGTTAAATTAAAGAGCAGCTTAAAAAACTGTGTATGAATTATGAAGTCAAATTTGTTAAAAAGAATGAGGAGATAGAGGAATATGCTGAAATGTATGGGAACCACAGAAAGATTTTAAAGTGTATAGTATATTTATAAAAAGTTTAACAGTTATTTTTGGGTAACTGTGGTATAATTATAAAAAATTTAACAATTATTTTTGGGTAAATTCTGTGTGGGTTCTTTTTGTACTTGCCATATTTTATTCAATGAAAAGTGCATTTCTTTTTAATCAGAAATTAAATCTATAAAATAATATTTTAGTAATTCATACTTTTCACATGCTGGATTACCAAATGTTTAAATCCTGATTGTCAGAATAATAGGAAAAGTGTATTTTCAGGCATTTCACTAAACTTTAATGAAAGTATAATTATAATGATAATCTGAATAAAGTGAAGTAAAATTTGACTCCATTTTATTTTACAAATACACGTAGTAAATGTTAACTCCTTAAAAGATATAGGTGGACTTAAAAATAGGAAATAAAGCAAGTACTAATTCAAAGGATATCCAAGTCTATATCTTAACATAGAGTTGTCTTCAATGCTTTCTAGGGCAAACTGATAATAATTCCATACCTGTTGGATAGTGTGTTTCTGAAATTAGTTTTGTGTACTGAGTTTAAACAAGGAATATTAATGTGGCAGTCAATGCCTTCGTTCTATTTCCAGCTTCTCTGAATTAGATAGTATGTAAAATAACAACAATAATGGAAAATTTCAATGACTTCGTGTAAATACTTACTCTGATAGTTCACTTCTCACATATCTGACATCTGACTTCCAAATATGTAAAATAATAAATCTGTATTGTTTTCAGCCATTAAGTTTGTAGCAATTTGCTAAAACAGTCACAAGAAACTAATAAAGCCAAATGCTCAATTACCACATTCAAAAAGAACTCTTTACCTTTAGGAGGAGAGAAATAATATCAGTAAATAACCCAACCTCCTCTAACACATGGTATCAAGCCTAAACAAATGTACAGCTTATAAACTCCAGGACACAATTCTAAGAAAACGTCTAGCTATCCACTTGTTTTCTTTCTCTTTTTCTATCTTGACTAATAATACAGTCTCATGTTTCCTTCAAAGACCAATTTAAAGGCAATCTGACAATTTCCATTTTGAAACACTCTGCTAATTTATCCTTATCGATTCGCCCCTTCACTGATACCTCAGGGATGTTATCTGTACCACTGCAGTCTGTTTCTTTGATCTGCAATGTCATCTGTGTTCTCTGTCTGTTTCACATCTAGTTTATCGCCATACCCCAAAGTGACAATTCTTAGAGCTGGAGAAAAGGTCCCACTGAGAATTGCAGTCATGAGGTAATAGTGTCCTAGTGAGCAAAACAATGAGGTAATATTCCAGAATTATTAAATTCTAAATAATCTAATGAACAAAGATTATTCTGGTTGATACTTCTACCTTATCATTTTTCTGGGTGCTTATAGGCCTCAAAGGAGAAGAACACCATTACCTGAAACCTTATTGAAATGAAAATGCGAAAAAAAAAAAAAAGCCACAAAAAGGCCATGACCTAAGGCTTGTTTTCTTTTTTTTATTTTCCTATTTTCTACAGCTTAATAATTGCGTTCATCCTCTTTACATTCTGCTGTCACATTCCCAAAGCACTATTAAATATAAAGGTCAGAAAAGATGGGATGTTATATTAATTGCTTTTTGCAACCATAAGTGATTAGGGGGACACTATTAAAGTTTCTATCTTTGAAAAAAGCATACTACATGTATATGCATATAATTTCCATTTCGCTTCTTAAAAATAAGATAGAGATTATAGTATTCTCAAATTTCAGCACTTAATTTCTGCGTTTTTAGAACATAATAAATTGAAGTCTATCATTTTATTTTTTATCTGTGCATTCAGATTTAGGAATTACTTTTCAAAATTCAGCATCAGTGTGAGAACTCCTTTCAAATATATAGATAGCCAACAAGGTGGTTATTTGATGATTATTTTTAATTTCCTTTTTTGTTCTCATTTTCATTTTCTTTCATCTGTATATTCAAAGAAATATCCAAACTCGTAACAACAATTTGTAAGAGTAAGCTGATACAACATTTATCCCAATTTAATAAATTAATATTTTTGTCACTGGAGTAAAATTTCATCAGACAGTGTAATATGAAAGTATGACAAATTATAATGAGTAAAGGAAGAAAAAACACTTTCTTCTGCAAACTTCTGGTAAGATTTTTTTCTATAATAGATTTTTCCCCTTGTCTAATTTTGATCTTCACATATTAAAGACCAAATGTAGTGATAACACTATTCTCACTTACTTTCTTTAGTGTAATAATAAGAAATTTGGCATTACTTTTCTATATCACTGTCCTTTCATAAACAAATTGCTCTTTGAAGTGTATGAACTTCAAATTAAAATGAATTTGAATTAGTGTTATGTTAACATTTTAAACTAAGTTATTGAAACAATAACACGTGTTTTAAATATTATGACGTATACTTGCTCTAATATCTACAATTATTTTACTGTACATGTGAATATCTCCAATACTTGTATTTTATCAGAAGATAGAATCTATATAATCTACACTTAGCAGACCCTCATTACATTTTTTGGGGTGGAATTTTTTTTCACTTACTCCATATTGCTTATGGACATTATCTACAGCATTAAGATCCAATACCAAAATTTAAACCCTAAAACAAAGATTCATACAGAATGCTCAGAATAGGAATAATGATATAATTTGGTGTGAGGGGAGAACAAAAATGTTTGCACAGAACACTTGTGATGGCTAGTTTCACAAGCCAAATTGCCTTGGTTATTGTCTCCGGTTGTTGGGTCAAGCGTTCAGTCAATATATATGAGGGTATATTGTAGATATGATTTACATATACAACCAGTTGATTGCATCTATAATCATCTGAATGCATCTGCAGTCAACAAAGAGAGATTACAGTATCAATAGTCTCTACATCCAATCAGCTGGAGATTTTAAAAGTCAAAATTAGGGTTTCTGAGATGAGAAGAATTTCTGTCTCATCTTTGGCATTGGTTTTTCCCAGAATTTTCAGCCAGATAACTTTCCTTTGGAAATTCAAAATGAAAGACTTCAACATTGCCTCTATAAAAGTTTTCTGGTTGCAGCATGTCCTGCAGAGTTTCTGGCTTCCAGCCAGTCCACACATTAATTCCTTATAATAAATCTTCTTGGTTCTGGTTCTCTGGAGAACCATGACTAAAGCAGGTCTCTGAACTGGTTAAAAGAATAGAGGCAAAAAGGCATTTGAAGGCACTCTTTATTGGCCTGTACAGTTCTTTGTCATTTTAAAATTGTAATCAATGACTAAATACACACACACACACATGCACACATTTATCTCTCTGTTTTTATATTTTCTCTTGTAAAAAAAATAATCTGACACAGAGTCTGGCACCTGCATAGCAGCAATTCATCGTAACTGAGTGTCATCTGTTCCCTTTTTAGGCAACTCTCTACTCTACTCCCCACGATTCCTACTGTCTCCATAAATGTGAGACAAAAGGTGAGTCACCACCTATTTTATTGTTTGCACTGTCATTTTTTTTAGTTGGAATTAATATAAAATGAAATATATTTCTTTAAATAAAAATGTTTTGTAGAACTAAGTCAAAATTGAATTAAAAATGGATTTAGTATAAATCAAGTTAACTCAAAAATATATGTTATCTGAAACCTTTTCCCAATGATACAGTTTCCCTTAATTTTTACTTTCTGTTTGTTGTTGTTTTGTTTATATCTTTTCTTGGCATTGTTCAATATATTAAATTTTATACATATAAGGGAGATAGAAGAATTCTCACAATAAAATACACTCCACTGATTTAATAGATATGTAAGAATTATTTCAACTTGGGACATTATAAAGATGCTAAAGCTAAGAGCTATCAAGACATATAAATATAGTAATACAAGAATACTAAAGTCGTTTTCTGAGTTCATACACTCTTGGATTTTTGAAAACTGAGTTCTAGTAAAAAGCTCTGGTTTGGTCTTTATCATGCTCCTTTTCTTGTATATTCCAGTTTAGCTATTCACCTTCAAAGTGTTTTCTTTTCCATTGGATATATATTGCCATTGATAGAAGATGCTCAGTCTATAACAGCATATTTGCTTTATCATTTTACTTATATGAAGGACTTGCTCCCTTCATCTGTGCTCTGGAAAAGTCACAGATGACTTTTTTTTGTTGTTGTCTATTTTTTGTTAATACAAAAGGTATTAACAGGATAGCTGTTGTCTTTTTGCTTAGACCTTCAATTCCTCCAGTAACACTCCTTAGAGTTCTACATCCTTGTATTCTGAAAAGATCAGTGTTTTCAGTTAGGCCATGGTTATGAATTAGACTTTTTTTATTTCTTTGCTAAAAAGTAAAAAGTGTCACCATTCAAGTTGGAGGAGGGAGTTGAAGCTGAAATTGATATCTCTGTATTGAGTGATATTTCATGAAGCAACATCAGTAAAAATAGGGGGCACCAATAGTGCAATGGCCTTTAAGACTCAGCGCTTGCCATCACGTGGCCTGTACAAATATGGATTCTTCAGATAAGACTCAGAACCAAATGGTATATACTGGAAAGCTTCTCACTATAATGGTTTGATAATATTTATCTTCAGAGAGGATTTTATTATAATTGTTTTCTTATTGGCACTCATGTAAACACCTCGCTGTTTACACAAATTAAGACATTTATTCAAAGTTTCCCATTATTAGGCCCTACTTGAAATCTGAAATGTTGAATACACAGAGTTTATGTTTTTTTTTAAGGAATTAGAATATAGAGACTGCCACTAATGAACTTGTGCACATACAACTATTTATTGTGTGTATTCAATCTCTAGTAAAATTTTAATTACATAATGTGTCCACATTAAGCCCTGCCAGCTACTGAGTAATTATCTCGATGATAATATTATACATATTATTAATAAAAGTCCATATGCAAAAATTTCATAATTGTTTTTGTTGTAAACTGCATAGATACTCTATGCTTTTTTCTTTTAAATTGTTTTTTTTTTTAACTTTTTTATTGTATAGAATCACATATATACAAAACAAAGAAATAAAAAAGGCAATAGTTTTCAAAGCACTCTTCAGCAAATGGTTACAGGACAGACCCCAGAGTTTGTCATGGGCTAACGATCCTCTCATATATTTTCTTCCAGCTGCTCCAGAATATAGGAGGCTACAGGGCTTAAAATTTTTTTTTTATCATCACAATCAACTTTTTTTCCTTCTTTTTTGTGAAAAATAACATATATACAAAAAAACTATAAATTTCAAAGCACAGCACCACAATTAGTTGTAGAATGTATTTTAGAGTTTGACATGGGTTACAATTCCACAATTTTAGCTTTTTACTTCTAGCTGCTCTAAAATATTGGAGACTAAACGAGATATCAATTTAATGATTCAACATTCATATACATTTGTTAAATCCTATCTTCTCTGTATAACTCCACCATCACCTTTGATCTTTCAACACCTCTCTTTAAGGGTGTTTGGGCTATGGCAATTCTAAATTTTTCATATTGAAAGGGTCTGTCACTAATATGGGGCAGGGAGATTGAACTATCTGATGTTCTCGAGCGGCTGGGCTAGGTTTCAGGACTTATCTGGACCAGGGACCCATCTGGAGATTGTAGGTTTCTGGAAAGTTACTCTAGTGCATGGAAACCTTGTGGAATCTTATATATTGCCCTGGGTGTTCTTTAGGATCGGTTGAATGGCCCTGGTTGGGGGTTGACAGATTAAAGGTAGCAAGGTCTAACTGAAGCTTGCATAAAAGCAACCCCCAGAGTAGCCTCTTGACTCTATTTGAACTCTCTCTGCCACTGATACTTTATTAATTACACTTCTTTTCCCCCTTTTGGTCAGATTGGAATTGTTGATCCCACAGTGCCAGGTCTGGATTTATCCCTGGGAGTCATCTCCCACGTCTCTAGGGAAACTTTCACCCCTGGATGTCTTGTCCCATATATTGGGGAGGGCAATGATTTCACTTGCAGTGTTGGGCTTAGAGACACTGAGGCCACATCTGAGCAACCAAAGAGGTCCTCCAAAATAACTCTTAGGCATGCCTATCGGTAGTCTAAGCTTCTCTGCTACCTACAAAAGCTTCACAAGAGTAAGCCTCATGATCAAGGGCATGGCCTATTGATTTGGGTGTCCCTAAGGTTTGACACAGTATCAGGTGATTCACTGATGGTAAGGTTTAATAGTTCCATATTTCTCCCATCCCTCAGGGGGACTTTGCCAATACTTTTTGATCATCTGCTCAATATACTCTGGGATGTTTCTAGGCATTACAATAATCTATACAGGATTAAAGGACCTCTTTCTTATTCTGTGCTCTCTGTTTCAGTTGTTCAAATGAACTATACCGATACGTTGAATTAGATTATACACTACAGAAAATTTCAGTTCCAGATCAAATAAACCTTTCTTCCATTGGTCTCAAAGAGTATATGTAGTTCTAAAATATAGACACCATCTTCCTTACCCCTATGTTCTGAATTACTTTAACCTCTGTTTGGCTCATTCTTATCTCTTCTATGCATTTTTTAATAAATGCTTTTCTTATAATTCTTGCTTTTTTAGTAAATATCTCCTCTATATTAGTTTCAAGCTATCACTTCATATGTAATTATTTTTCTGATTTATTAGGAAGGTCAGAAGAGTTCATATTGTTTCCACTACAAATTGTGATAAGATAATATAATAGCAATATTAACTACTATTCATTGCAGCATTTATGCAAAATTGCAGCATAAA
>PVIY010020364.1:0-44199 GCA_004026745.1 Myrmecophaga tridactyla | reverse complement strand
TAGGAGGAAGCTTAAATGCAGATGTTTGGAAATGCAGAAGCCCCCAGAGATACCAAGAGCTGAGAGAGCTGACAGACACATTTGGAGATTGAAAAAGAAATAGCCCAGGTGCTAAGCAAGGACTCACAGAAATAACTAGAACCTGAAGAGCAGAAATCTCCAGCCCTGGGAGAAGCTAAGCTAAGAGATGAAACCCAGAGTTTTGCCCTGGCACAGTTAAGTCAGGACCTCCAGACACTTAGAGAAGAAGCCACTGGAATCAGAAGCTGGAAACAATGTGACGGGGAAAAAGGACCAGCAGACGCCAGCCACATGCCTTCCCATGTGACAGACATCGGCCTCTCTTGAGTCAAGGTATCTTTTTCTGGATAACTTAGTTTGGAAATTTTTATGGCCCCAGAACTGTAAACTCATTATTTGATAAATCCCCTTTATAAAATCCAACGCATTTTTGGTATATTGCATTCCAGCAGCATTGGCAAACTGAAACAGGTGGTAAAGATATAGCCTTGAAAGAAAGAAGCTCTAGGTGGATAGGGTAAGTAGTGTTGAGAGAAGGCATTTTGAAGAGAAAAGAGAGACTCATGTGGCTTCATGTCCCAAGGAAACACCTAGAGGCCAAGACCTGGTCTTTCTGATGCAGGGGACAGGGAGACCTGGCAGGTCTTCTCTTCTCCTTGTTCTCATCTCCTTCACTCCCTGACCCCTGGTTAGCTCTGTCTAGATTTGAGGGCTTGCTCTGCCCTCCTCTCAGTTTGCTGAATCCCTTTCACTCCTCTCTGTGGCTAACACTTCTTTCTCCTGTTTGGTCCTCCAATCTGAACCTGTCCCCGTCACAGGTCAGTCGACTTGCCTGTTCTCTGGGGGAGGGGTGGGTGGGTCTGTGACCAAACAGGAGGGAGGCGTTAAGAGTGAGAGGGGGGCTGACTCCACCATTGTAAATGGAGCAGCTTCCCGGGTTTCTTGATATTGAGAATAGTTCCTTTCTCTATGTCAGCCCTCTACCATAAGCTGTGTGAAACAACCCGTTTGTCCTCGTCATGCTTCATTTTTCTCCAAACATTGCTGAGTGCTCACTCTGCTCAGGTGCTGTGCCCAATGCCTAGGGCCTTCCCTGGCCTTCTAGAGAATCCCCCACCCCCTGTTGATGAGAGTGGATTCCCAGTCTCAGGGACCGTGGGTGTCCCAGTGGCTTGTGCTCTGGGTCTCATTAAGAACATGTTTGGGTTGGGGGACAGAACCTAACCCCCTGAAGTCAGCCAACTGAAGCCAAGGGTAAGCAGGGAGGGAGGGATGGGGTCCTGTCTTGGAGACATCTCTGAGCCTTTGCTTATGAGATTGAAAGCCGAGGAGCACTGGAGTTTGTACAAATCAAGAGGGCACCATGCTGGCCTGACCCTTGGCCCAGACTTCCCTTGAGTCTTTAGGAGGCAGGTTTTATTTTTTTAGTTGCTGTCCTCAGCTTCCCATTTTGTGCAAGATCAGCAATGGGGACATAGATTATCCTGGAGAAGGTACCCCTCTGTGTCCCAGACCCTCAACCTCCCAAAGGAGTGCACCCAGCCCACGGCCACAGGGCTCAAGAGCAGGAGAGAGCCGGCAGCAAACCCTCTGGAGCCCACTGGGTCCCATTTCATGGAATTTTACTTTTATTCCTTATGATGTTGTTCTCACATCGGCTGCCAAGGGTCAGGAGGGAGTGGCAGCTGCCCCAGACTCTATTTCACTCCGTGTGGTTGAACATCAGAGAGGCTGATCATCCACTGTCCTTCTCAAGAGCTCACAACCATTCATCGAGGACTTGTCACGTTACAGGTGGAAAAGAGCAAAGCTAGGATTCCTCAAACAGGAGGCAAGAAAGAATTGTGCTCTATAAAACTGCAAATAGGAGTCCTCCTCTGGGGGCCTGGGTAGGCAGCTGAGAGGGAGGGTTGTGAACCCTTAGAGGCCACAACCAGCTGTGAGACACCACGTAGGTGCTCCTTTCCTGCCCGCTGTTACCCTTCCTTAGAAGAGACTATTCTCTTTCTGGGTACAATTGTTCATCTGGAAAGTGGGGATGATCCTATCCACTCCCCAGGGTCCTTGTGGGCTGATGGAGAAGAAACGACATATGCAAAGTGCATGTCCTGTAAATGGTACAGAAAAACCTGATTATTTCCTTTGCTCCTGAGGAGGAAGAGGACTTGGTGTGCAGGCCCTCTGTTCTGCCCCTAGACACCAGTCTCCATCCAGCCTATGGGAAGAGACATCCCAGTGAGGTTATGGCCATTTCTGTTTCTTCTGTGTGGGCAACCCCTCAGCCTGGGGTTGGGGAGGAAAGGAAACAACAGGCCAGTCCACTCAGCTGGGGAAGTGCGAGACCCTTGGGCTCCTTGGGGGCCACCTCAGTTGGCACGTGTCTAGGAACCTTCCTTCATGGAAGGTGCTCAGCTCTCTCAGCAGGACATGCTGGGAGACCCCCACATGCTCTGTCTCCAGCATAGTCATGGGACACTGCCCTGGGTGCTGCAGTGGCAGTAGTTAGTTGCCAAGACACTGAGAGCCCCGAAATCAGAAAGGATGTGTCACTTTCAAACCCTGCCCCTTGCAGCATTGTGTTTTCACTTGGAAAGGGGGCTCCTTCCTACTTCCTGCTGCACAGGAGTCTCAGTTCTCCAGATGTTGCTGGAGCCCGAGACCCAGCAGGGCCTGGGGACATGTAAGTTGTAAGTGATGGGGGCCCAGGAGCCAGCATGGCCCTCCCCACCCAGCTTGGCCACACTGAGGCTGGAGGCCAGAGGGCCTTCCTCGTCCCTGTAGATGGGAACTGGGTTTATGTTGTCACAATGCCAGTTCCTCCAGGCCGGCATCTTCCCAGGCAGCAGCTGCTCCCCTTTGGTGGGGGTGCAAAAGCCCGAGCACTTGAGTCACGAAGTCAGAGGCTGTGGCACAGAGACAAAGTGGGCTAGTGAGACTGTGGCAGAGCTGACTTAGATGGGGGACTCCATCCTCTTCTAGAGTAAGGGTGGGGAGGGTGAAGTCAAGGGTCTTTTTACAAAAAAAGTCATATTTACCAGTTCTATGGACTGGGATCTGGCTATCACCTGGGGCCCATTTTTCAGCTTATCTCCCCTCTTTCCCTTTCCTAGATGGTTCTATTTTTAATTTTCCATTGGGGATGATTTTCAGGGAAACAAGAGCCATTTCCAGGAGGCTGAATCTTCTCTGCCTTAAATTCCTAATTCTCCAGTGCTATCAGGACTACAACAAAAATATTTTCCATCCCTGGTCACTTTTCTGTTCAATCCCTCACTTCCTTTCTGGCTCTCTCTGGGCAGACTTAAGGCAGAATAAGCCCTCTTATGGGATTGAAGCCAGTAGAGCCCAGGAATCAGGCCCTGCTGCAGCCATCTTCAGTGAGGTGCTAGCATCTCCTTCTGCACTGGCGTCTGCCTCCTGCTCCAGCCCATCAAGGAGGCCTAGGGTGGATTTTGCTGATAAGGGCTTAGCAGTTGGTCCAGACTAATCTAGACTGCATCTCCCCCATCTGCCTGGTTCTGTGTCTGACACAGGAGGCAGTGGGGATGGAGCAAGGGGGTGCACCCCTAAAGCCAGACTCTAGAAGCAAAACTTCCCTGGGCTGTTGGCTCCTGCAGCCCCTCCCTGGAATTAGGAGAAACAGGCAGCGCTTCCAGGTTGCCTGCTCCTGAGGAACGGGCTGCAGTCAGTAACTGCTAGGTCTCTGGCCATTCCCAGGCAGGCGTGAGCAGATCAGAGCCTGAGATATAGCAGAATCATTGGGGAGCCTCTTAGGCTTCTGGTTTTTCATCTGCAAGATGGAATGCGATTACCCCTTAATTCACAGGAGGTTGGGAGGGCTATTGGTGTCCATAAAGGCCAAAGGTCTTAATATTCAGAGTAGAAGCAGATGAGGAGTTCTGGCTCTGTCTCCATCCTTCAGTTTCTGCGAAGGGTTGGCAGGAGAGCCTGGAAGGGTGGGCAGTCAGCACCACACTGGCATCCTATTTCTCCCTTCCTCAGTTTTAGCTCCTTATAATGCTCCTGCTCATTGTCTGCATCTTTTTTGCTTACAGCTGCCATGGCCCCTCTCATGGGGCAAATTAGTTGATGCACAATGTTCCCAAGGCAGAAGTCTGAGGTTCTCTCATTCATTGTGTGCTACAGGGTTCCTGCTAGGCCAGACGCTGTGCATGGCACTAAGGTTGCAACAGTGACCAGAGGAGGCAACAGTTCCTGCCTCCAAGAAGCATGTGCAAAGGCCCTGAAGGCAGGCCAACCTTGTTGGAGGACCAGTGCAGGGCAAGGGTGGCTGACGTGGGAGGGAACAAGAGTGTGGATGGGATAGGATGCGGCCACAGAAGGTCAGGTGCCGAGGGGTCTGTGGGTCATTGCCAGGCTTTGTTGAAAGATATTCGGACACAGGTGAAGTTCTGACGCAAGAGGTGTCCTAATATTTTCAGCTGCGGATGAGATGGGTGTCCAGACCTGTCCTTTCTCTCCACGGTAGAGGGCAGCATGATCCTGCTTCAGCCGGGAGGAGTGCTCAGATGGCACTCACTCCCTATGGAACTTCCAGACTTCAGGGGTTAAGACCTTTCCCCTGGTCACTCTGCCTTGTTCTTTCCAGGTGCCCAAGTGCCCTGGACTCCAGGACCCAATCACTGGGGAAAGGATCCTGAAACGTCAGAGCAAGGAAAACACAAGACTCATTCGCTTACCACACACTCCAGAGACACCTTTTTTTCCCTACCTTTTGGGTCTCTCCTCTCTGATTACCCTGCCTCAGCCTCCTTAGCTGACTCCTCTTCCCCTGTTCTTACACAACTGTTCTACCTACCCATTAACATCTGCACCTGCAGCACCTATGGGTGCCTCATACACCACTGTTCTAGTTGCTTGTTAGCCTCCTGAACCCACAGCTCCCATAGGTGCCTCACCCACCACTGTTCTAGCTGCCTGTTAGTTTTCTGCACTGCAGCTCCCATGGGCACCTAATACACCACTATTCTACCTACCTGTTAGCTCTCTGCACCCACAGCCCCCATGGGTGCCTCACCCACCTCTGTTCTAACTGCCTGTTAGCCTTCTGCACCTGCAGCTCCCAAGGGTGCCTCACCCACCACTCTTGAAGCTGCATATTAGCTTTCTGCATCCACAGCCTCCATGGGTGCCTCACCCACCACTGTTCTAGCTGCCTGTTAGCGTTCTGTACCCACAGCCCCCATGGGTGCCTCACCCGTAACATGCGACATAAGCCAACATTCTCTCTTGTCACCAGGTCCTGGTTACCCATATTCTCTATCCTCAGCAGCTCATTCTACTCATTCAGTCTTCAAAGCCAGATGCTTTGGTTTAGCTCTCAGCTCCTCTTTCTTCCCCTCCCTTTTGTCACTTCTCCTCCAAGTTCCACTTCTTCTAATTCCATAATGTCTCTGGAGGCTGCCCTTTCCTGCCCATCCCCGTGGTTATGGGACATCCAGACACCCTGAACCGTAAAGGCCTCAGAGGGACTGGTGCAGGGGCAGGGCATGGCTGGAACAAGGTGCACTGCTCTCAAGAGGGCTAGATACGTGTACCTGCTCGTAAACGCCAGCTTCATAGCCCCACTTAAGTTTCTCTTTCTTTACCATCACTTTCTGCCTTTAGGCATCTTACACACTGACACAAGTTAGCTATACAAAATACAACATTAATTTATCTATTAAGAGGCTTAAAACAATATTTTTGATATTATGTGTAATGGTGGAAAAAGAAGCCTTATCATAAATTTGGGAACAGACAATGCTGTCCACCATCACCTGTTGTACCGAGCCTCATTTTAGAAGATGATCCAGTGAACCCAGAAGAGTCAGAAATAAGAAGCGTTGGAAAAGTCAGGACACAGTTATCGTTATTGATAGATGATATGATTGCATGCTTGAAAAACTCAAGAGAATTGGCTGAAAACCCATGGAAATGAAAACTCAGGTAGTTAAATTATTATGCATACTCAATAGAATTTTTATATACAAATAACTAGTTAAAATATAATGGACAATTATTTCATTCAAACAGACTATAGCAAGATATACATTTTTAAAGAAATATGTAGGGCCGATATAAAGAAAATTTGAAGGTTCTACAAAGGATCTAAGTGAACTTACTACTGGTTACATGATTCAATATGGTAAAATAACACTAATCCTAAATTAATCTATAAAGGCAATGCAATCTCAGTTCAAGCACCAACATTCCATTTGGGGGAAACTGACATGGAAAAATGAATGGAAAGGTCCAGGGGGAAAGAAAGAATAGTTGAAGGGAAGAGCTGTACTGGATATAAAACACATTTGAAGTTTCAACGGTAAACTGGATTGATCTTGAAGGTTTTCATGGAACAGAGGGCAGAAAATGTATACAAATAAATATGTAAATTTAGTTTATGCCAAAGGTAGCATTTCAAATCAGAGGGTAAAAGAGAAATTATTCAATAAATGGTTTGGAGACAATGAACTATTTGGGAAAAAATGCTGAATTTAACCCCTTTAGATCATAGATTTAAGTGTACAAATATGAAGCTAAAACATTCCTTAAGAACAAAGGATGAATTTAACTCTGTCAGAGGGACATGCTTTCCTAAGCAGAATATACGTTTAGAAATCTTGATGAGAAATGTTGGAATAATTGATTAAAAATGAAAAACATCACCGAGGAAAAAAATTACAAACAAAGAAAATGCAAACCATGAACTGAAGAAAATATTTGCAACTTAAATGACAAAAGAGCATACCCATTAAGTGACACATTTTACAAAACACTCTCATCAACAGATAAGAAAAATATTTATAAACTCAATTGAAAAAGCAGTAATTTGCAGAAATAGAAATGTAAATTCTCAATAAATATATAGAAAAAGGGGCTTGCTCAATTTCTTTCAGAATTAAAGGAATGCAAATATAAAGAACCAAGAAATACCATTTCTTCCCTGTCAAAGCATCACACTTGACTGAGTGGGACACTACTCACTGCTGGTTTGGGTATAAGGAAAGTGCATTTTCATAAACCGTTGGCAGGGGTGTAAATTGATGTGACTTCTCAGGAAAGTGATTGGGCAATAGCAACCAAAGTAAAATAATGCACCTAACTTTTGACCAAGCGATTCTCCCACCAGTAATTGACCTGTTGGCTCTATTCACAAACGTTAACCAGGAAACACTTAAAATTATTATTCCAAAAATGAAAATGAAAAAAAAATCAAAGCATCACTAAAGAACAGGTTAATTAAATTATGACAATTCTATAGAAAGTGATGCTGCATAGCCTTTAAAAAGAATGAAGGAATCCTTAAATTTGTGTACTTTTCTTTATACTTTAGTATAAACATATTTCTTTATACATAAATTATATGTACTTTATGTACTTCTTTATGTCTACTTTTTACTTCAATAAAAAGCTGTTAATAAAAAGTTGTTAATGAATGAAAACATTTCCAAGACACATTTTTAAGGTAACAACAAGAGAAAGAATGGTGTGTAAAAATAGAATAAAAAATAAGTCATTAAATTTGTATATCTTATGTGGTAGAATACACACAGAATACTTCTGAGAAAGAACATTTTGAGAAGTGGTAACCAAGCCCAGAGAATAAGAGAAAGGCTTTTACTTTTCATTCTGAAATGCTCAGTACTTCTTGAATTTTCTAACTATTTTTTATTTTTAATTCCCTCCTTTCTATTTTCCTGGGTGGGAGTAACAGACTATTTGAACCCAGCTCTGTGATATATTGAAACATGATCTTCTCTTTCATCTTTCTGCCCAATTAACTGAAGGTTCAAGCTGGCTCCACAGGATGGAGTAATAGTCTCCTGGGGAGTGCTTTGAAGCTCTTGCCTCTGTGTGGTGCCTTCCCTGCTGTTCTCTCCCACAGTTCTTAAATACGTCCTCAGTTTTCCTAGTCATGGTTCTCAGACCCAAGTTTTCCCTTGGAAAGCCCTGGAGCACTTGTGAGCAGATGTTGTTGGCCCCACACTCAACGTTTCTGGTTCAGCAAGTCTGGAGTGTGGGCCCCAGGGAATTTCCTAGGGGTACTGCCAATGCTGGTCTGGAGACCCCACTTTGAGAACCACTGGCCTCGTCTGTTGATTGCTCCTCAGCACATTGCCTGACAGAGATAATCCTCCCTTTCATTGACTGGATGGATGAATTGGTGGATTCCGAAGGCCCAGTTTTGCTGGAGCACGTGATGGTGCATCCTACAGGACAGACCATCCTGGGCAGACTCTTCTGGCAGGAGGGGGTTATTGGGGCCAGGCCCTTAGAGCCATGAGTTTCTCACTTCCGGTCTACCCTTGGGATCAGCAACACCCCCAAACCCTATTGCCATGTACCCTGGCACTCACCATTCCTGGTGCAAGCTTTTGATTTCTTACTGCACACTCCATCTCAGAGGCTTCTCTGGAAGTGCCAGAGAGTTAGTACTTCAGAGTCAACCTTTAACGGATAACTTACAAGAGTTGGTGGATAACTCCCACTGCCTGGCTCTTGGAGGGGATGAGTCCCAGGCACACATTCCCATCTCCCAAAGACACCCAGGGTTTGGGCTCCAATTGCCCTCAGGGTGGCATGTCATACTCTGTCTTTGCTCCTATCCCTTCCCTGTGCCCCTCCCCACCCCCCTCCTTATCTTCCTGGAATCACTTCTGTGGCTTTGGTGGGAGCCCACACTCTGACAAAGCCTCCATTCTTCTCTTCAGGCCAATGTGCTCTTAACCAGTTTTCTTGACATGACCGTACTTTACCCAGATCCATGGATAAACCACATCACGACAGACTGTGTGATGCATGGAGGCCATGGGGCCATTGAAAGCAGGTGGTCCAGGTTAAGGGACACCTGCTAACAGTGGCAAAGCAAACCAACTGGTTCCTATGGCAAATTGACCCTCAGGCCGTGCCACTTTTTTCTAGAGAGAGAGAATGACAGAGAGGGGAGGCTTGTGTACCACTCCTTGGGATGTGGGAACCAAATCCCAAAGCCTACCCTGTCCACCCCTGTTTGTCTAGCACAGGATTTGACCTGGCATTGGCTCTTCCCTAAGATGTGGCTATTTAATGACCAAAAGGAAAACTGGGAAGAGAAATGGGTAGGAAAATAGCTTTTATGGTTTCTGCTAAGATTTGGCAATTATCTACCACTCCTTGGGGACAAAGTACTAGATGGACAGGGGTGGAAGTCCAGTTCTGCAGCCACCATTATGATTTGACGAAGTCTCTGATGTCCATTTTTTTGGAATTCCATCACTGAATACTGCAGCATTCTTTCTTTTCGTGGGTGAAATAATTTGTTTCTACCCAAAAAAGATTAAGACATTCACACTTTCTCTTCATTGCCCTTCTCCTTGCCCTAACCCTAAAGCCACCCTCTTACTCCGCTGCTTCAACTGCTGGCTGAGAAAGAAGAAAGGTTCATGTTGTTGGGAATTGATGGGTAACTTTGGTTGAGTTCTTGCAAAAGCATATGAGGAAGGACAAGTACTTGAATAGTTTATTTGGGATGTGGTAGATTGAATTTCATACCCCAATTTAGACATGTTGTTAATCTAAATTCACAGTCCTGCGGGTGTGAGCCCATTGTAAATAGGGCCTTTTGAAGATGTTATTTTTAGTTAAGCTGTGGCCAACTGAATGCACCCTTCATCCAGATGATGGGTGGCTGGATAAGGAGAAGCATACAGGAAGGAAACAGGAAGCTGGAAGTCAGTGGGCACCTAGAAGTAAAAGGAGAGAACCCTGCTATGTGATGAGGGCAGAAAAGCAAGCCAAGGAATTCCAGAATTGTGGCTTTACCAACACCAGAACACTACTAACCCCAGGAGGAAGCCAGTCTTCTGGCCTCTGAAACTGTGAGCCAATACTGTCCTGTTGTTTAAGTCAACCATTGTGTGTTACTTGTCATAGCAGCTTGGAAACTAAGACAGGATGTGCTCTTAGGATGCTCCAGTAGGGGAGGGGAAAGTGAGAGAGAGAAGGGAGTATTTAGGAGCAGGGCTCCCTTGGCACAACTAGGGCCAGTCCCCCTGGGGACCCTAGGGAGGCATCATCAAGCAAACCCCAGTGTGTCTGAGACAGGACCGAGAATGCCAGGCTGTTTATCCTCCACCTCCAATTTATAATTAACGGAAGGCTGCCTCTCCCGTGTTAATTTTCTGGGGCTTCTGGCCTGAACTCTGATGCCCGGGAATGCCCTCGGGCAGAGTTTCGAGGGTGGTCCATGTGTGAGGCTGTAGGAGAACTGCATGGTGTATGGACAGGGCACCTTCTGCGCCAGCTCCAGGGGAACAAAGTTTTACATCAGGATCCATCATTTTATTGGATAATTTGGAATATGGTAACCAATTTAAATAAAATTTAGTATCAAAATGGAGCAAAACCTGTTGAAATGGAGGAGAAAGGATATTATCTGTGCTTTCAGTGAATTGGCTCATTCAGAGGCTAAGATGCAGAAGATTGGAATAAAGCCATGTGGTCTGGATTTCTGTTTAATGAAACAAGTGCAGGCACAGCAGTATTTGAGCCATCAGCAGTTATTTTTCAAAGTCAATTGGCAACGCTAATTTCTTTAATTGCTAAATACATGTGTTACTGAAAATCTAAAATAATGCATCACAAACTATATTTAGTGCAATAAAACAAGTTGTTCTATTGGGAGCTTGGAGAAAATTAGCCATCTTTAAATACTTTGGTAAACAAAAACTGCCTTATATTTTTTAAGCACAAAAATTGCAGGAGTTTCTTTAATTCATTTCAGAGGAGAGAAAATCCAACCCTTGGCATTGTGTGATATTTGCTGACAATCTTGGAGGAGCTGTGGCTTTGCTTCCTTGGGAAGGTCAGCCAAGTTCTCCATGCCTAGAGGCCAGGCGTGGTACTGGGGCCTGGTGGTGTGGTCAATGGAAAAGAATGAAGAGATAGTTCTCTCTGTCTCGTGCATTTATCATAGATGCGGAAAACAGAGTCCGTATCTGTTTTCCTTCCTACTCACACCCTGATTTCCTTTTAAGTAATTATCTTTTCTCCATTGGATTTTGTCTGATGGGACCAGGCCATCTCCAAGCCAAGGGGTGGGAATGCAAACCAAGGCAGGTGGGCTCCCTAGATATCCCCTCCATGGTATTTGTATCTTGAGTAAGGTGATAGAAAGGTCAATGGTGGCCCCATTTGTGTATCCCAGTGATGACAGACAGGAAAGAGCGTTTCTTGCAATTCCTTCTTGGTTTGCAGAGGAGCCTGTTTCTAGCCCATATCATGCCTGCCATGGATTGCTCAGGCTTTTGACATCCTTCCAGGGAATTCTCCTGGGTCTACACTCACCAACGCAGATTTCTGTCGAGAACAACCACCACCTTCTGATATAGTTACTCAGCCACAGGCAGTTGCTTTATATGAGTGGTGATGCCCTTTCCTTTCTAGGCTTCTTAAGTCCTATAAAAGTGGTTCACATTTGAGGAATCGAATTCGGCAGATGCTAGCAGTGCCCTATCCACATCCCCTTGCCTTAAATCTTCAGCCGGACTCCAAACGTCAGCATCAACACTACTTTGCTGAAAGCTGTCTCTGGATCCCCAGGCCACATGGAGAGAGACCAGTGTCCCTGATGTGCCTCTTCTGAAATCCCAACACAGAACCTGGGGGTACAATACGATGAAGTTTTATGTCATGAAACTTGGGATGGCTTGGGGAGCTGCCTGGTGAGTCAGAAGGTTGGAATAACAGTTGGGGAGCAGGAAAGAGCACCCTTGGTTGAGAGCCCAGGTGAGCAGATGAGGGTGGCAAGGCCCAGGAGGTTTGGGGGATGGCTGGGGGTTGCATTGGCTCTGAGCAGACAGTAAGAGGTGGAGAACTGTGGCTGTAGCCACACTGAGGTATGGCTTACCAGTCCTTCCAGAGAATCTGGACTCTCCCAATCATTTCCTGCAGTAGATGGGGGCTGGGGAGGAAAGGGTGGCCTGAAGCTGGCCTATGGAGCTGTGCTACTGGATTATTTATTACAGAAAAGCCCAAGTAAACAGCGCAGACAAGGAGCCTATGTGGGTTTAGCATAACCCTTGGGGCAATTGAATTCCGAACATTCAAATCCAAATTGCCATGAGAATTACTCTTTCTTCCTTATGTTTTCCTTCACTGAAATGGGGGCTGCGCACCTGATTCTGGTGAGCTCAGTGACTGGTAATGCTTGTGACTAGCCATCCTGGGTGGCTGGATGCCCTTTAGGGGTCGTGCTTGGAGCTGGATGGGTGTAGGTAGGCTGCTTGCTCGTGGGTCATGGCATGAGCACTTGGGTCATACAAGCGTGGGTGCGAATGCCTGGCTCTTCCCTGTGTTTGGTGTATGGTTGTGAGCAAACCTCTCTGGGCCTTGGTTTCATGAGTAAATGGGAGTTAAGCTAGTCCCCAAACCAGGGGGTTGTTGAGATTAGATGAGATGGGCATGCAAAATGCCTGGAAGCTGATCTGTACATGGTCACCTGGTACAACTATTCTCATGTAGCCAGTTACATTCCTTCTCCTTTGTTTTGTTTGATTTTAAGGGATGGGGGCTGGAGAAGAAGCTATCTAGAGCCTGTGTGCTCACCACAATGGCCCTAGAAGCAGCTCCATTAAACCCCAGGCTCTTGGAAAAGGGCAGCTTTCCCTAATGCTGGAGCTTGAAGCTCAGAAGGTGGCATGCTGTTCCTTCCATGTTCCTGACAGTCACTGGGCTGGCTAATGCCAGACATGAATCCTTCCGAAGTCAAGTGCATATGTGCTCTTCCCTGGGCCAAGACTATTGTTGAAATGCACCCCTTTCCCCCAAATCTCTCCCTTTCACAGAAGGAATTAGCCTTGTATAATACAATAGAGGCTGCTCTCCTTCACTCACTCTTCATTCCTTTGGCAAGTATGCCAGTGGCTACTGCATGCCAGGAATTCTGCTGGGGAGCAAAAGGTGAGGTAAACAGGACACAGTCCTTGCTCAAAAAGAGTTTTATGTTAGAGGGACAAGGCATATAAGAAAATGTATAAGGTGTCGATGCTGGTGAGTGCTAAGGAGAAGAACAAATGGGGAAGGAGTGGGAAGAGCAGTATTTAGTGAGGGTGGCCTTAGGGGGAGGGCATAGGATGAGGAGGGGAATGGAAGACAGGAGGGCTGTAAGTATCTAAGGGGAGAGAAGTGGGGCAGAAGAAATAACAGGGTAAAGACACGTACCTGGCCCCAGGTGTAAATTAACTGGCTCTAGCCAAATTCTTCTATGGACCTGGGTAGGAGAGAGGATACAGTGAGGATGCAGCTCTGCAAGAGTTAAGGCAGAGGACAGTGGACCTCCACTGGAGGGTAAGCCCCTGGAAGGCTCCAGAGAGGAGCTGTGTCCCCCAGATGCTTGTGGGGGAGAGGGGCCTGCAATTGGTCATGGTGAAGGAGAAGCAATTCTGCCCAGGAACATGACTGACAGTTCATCCAGCCTCCCCAGGAGAATGGACTCAGAGCAGCAGGGGCTCATTGCTGCAATGAAAATGATGTCGGCTCCCACCCAAACCCCTGGACCTGACCACGGCCAGATGCATCCCTTGGGCTGAGGGCAATCTCTGGACTCCAAAGTCCACCTTGCATGCCTTGAAGTGGGAGAGCTTTCCACCAATGTATGGCACGAGTTGGAGTGTCAACACCCCAGCTTCACATTCCTAGGTGGGATAACTCCTCTGGGTGTCCTCTCTAGCTTCTCAGATCTTCTCAGGTGCCCACAGAGGTTGCTGATCTGTGTCACCCCTTTACTGGATCTTCCCTCAATCTCAGCTCATTCCATGGTGTGCTACCTGGGATCACCTCCCAAATGGGCCACCCTAGACAGCAGTATTGTGTGCTTTTTTAATGGGTGACCCCTCAATGCCTGGCACCTGGGATGTCCTGGTCCTGCGGAAGGACATGTTCTCCCTGCTTCTCCCCAGGGCCGCATTGCTGGGATGACAACGGCCACCATTCACTGAGGGCAGAGGGCATGCTGCACTGCAGCCTGGAGGCATCTCTCACCCACACAACCACCACCCATGCAACCCTTCATGTGAAGGGAAAGGTAACTGGTCAGATTAATTGCAAAAACAACAACAGAAAAGAATACGGTTTTTAATCATTAGATCACATTTAGCAATAGAAAATACACATCCACAAGAAATCCAAGCCCTCTGCTATCTCAATCTCTCCCTGCACGTGCCATGGCCTGCACTGTTTAAACTACTCTCACTCTGTGGGCATTGGTGGAGCTCAAGTTAAATACCAGCACTAGGGAAATGCCTTAGGACATTTCACTCTAGGTTATAGAGAACATTCCAAAATTTGAGTTGGTGGTATGCAGAGCTGTGCTTTAGAAATAGAACCTTTAGGATGTGGCTGGTGTGAAACCCTTGTCCATTGCTCACAGCTGGTCTCTCTACTCCCTTACTCCTTCCCAGGGAATGGGGGGCTGATTTATCAGATCAGAGAGTTTTGGGAGGACTTACACATGGCTTTATTTGGGGGATGTGCTTCCCTGCAAAGAACTTCTGGTGAATTTAGGAGATCTTATCCCAGGTGAGTGTGTGGGGTCTGCACTTCTTGTGGTCAGTGGGTAAGGTGGCCTCTTCTAGGGGCAAAATCAGCAGCTATGTCTGCACACACTCAGACTACCTTCCCCACTCTCCGCTCTACTGCTTACAAAGGAGACATGTGATCCCTATGAGACATAGTGGATGACATATACCTCAATGGGCTTTTAAATTGGTAATCAGCGTGCCTTAATTGGGTTTGAGCTTTCTTGGGTGGGAAACAGATGGACATGAGGCATAGACCCCTCAAAACATAATTTAGACAGTCTGGGTTTCTCTTCTAGCTTTTCTCATGGCTACTGGCATATGTCAGTGGCCTGGATGCTTCTGAAAGGACAGAGCATGGGGAAGAGCTGGGCACATCACATGAGGTTGCCACTCATGACCCTCGTTTCCACTGGCAACTGGTGCAGAGGCAGAGGTTTAGGCATTGGCACTTTCTGCCCAGCCCAAGACTCCTGGGCCATTTTCTAGCAATGGGCCATGCCTTCCCACTCTATCAATGGCCAGAAAGCTCCCCGCTTCCCTTTTCCCACAGACCTTCAAAGAGGAGGGTGTTTTTCTGGTTATGACAAACTAAGCCTTGCAGTTATTCCCAAGATGCTCAAACAACCACAGAGTATTTGAAAGTTTTCGAAGAAACCTCAGGAGTAGATGGTCTTACCCACTCAAGTTGGCTGAAATTGCTCCAGCATGCTTGGCAGACCACCCACTATTCACTGGCTCAACTCTGGAACAAACCGCCCAGAGCACCTCACCCAGTTCAGTGAACAACTGGGACAGAGACTAATCAAAAGCAACTGAAATTTTCATGTAAATGTCATTTTGAAGAACTACTTAATATGTCACAATATTCAATTCCCATAGTATGATAAAGATAGTCAGAGTTCTCTGTAATTTCATGGCTTAGCATAGAAATGACTGATTTAAATTCCATTTCATAAAATCATATTGGAACCTGTGCCCTCTTTCAAAAAAAGTTCTGGAAGGCTTATTCCCTGTGCCTTTTGGGACCAGAATCCACAGCAGCAAAATGCAGGTTGTCACAAGACAGGGGATGAGAGGTCCACTTATAATGATAAGAAGTACCTGTATTTGCACAGTCCTGATACAAGAGCCTTGTTATCCATATTGCACCAGAGAAAGCAGGAAGCCAGGGGCACACTTGATGGGCAATCATAGCCAACACGGTGAACTCTATGGGATGCACATTTGCCACACCCTGCAGAGGGGGGCTTGTGCAGGTGCCATATTGTGGGGTAATTTGCTTATACTTTTCACCTAGGATGGGGAAGGGATATTGACCACACATGCAATCACATCCCCCTGGTTCTTCTAATCAGTTTCTTCTTATCAAGTCCTGAAAACAGAACCTGAGACAAAGCCTTTTGGGTGTATGTTTTATTGGCAAGGGCTACCCCAGGGAATCGGGAGTGAGGAGAAAGGGGAATATGGCAAGGCAGGAGGAGAGCAAATATAAAGGTACGCATGTCTAAGCTGGCAATAGACACATGGCACATGGTTGTTTCTGACATCTTCGGAGAAGTCTTACAGAGAGGGATTTACCACCACCTATTGTCCATTGGTCAAATCTGCCCCAACTCTTGGCACAATGTCATCCCACACTTTCAAAGTTTGTGTGAGAATCAGCATCAGGTGACACCCAAGTTATCTCACCCCTCTGCAGAGTGAAGCCCTGGGTGGGAGGTGAGAGGTACAGAGTGGGTGGGACTTGAGATGTTGTCAGTTCGTAGTCATGGGCAAGGGAGAGACAGTGAGGCCCGGTCACGGCCCTGACCCAGCTCCATGTCTGCAGGATTAGCAAGAGAAGGTGTCAGTTCCTGGGCAGGCAGACAGCAAGGCGCGGCTGTGGCTAGGGAGACATGGGGTCAGAATCTGGTTCAGAGTTGCTCCCACACAACTGTTATGAAAATGTCAATGACCTGTAAGAAGTACACACCATGTATGAGGAATACGCTCCTGAAACGTTGAACCAATTGTGAATGGAAAAGAAAACAAAAGAGCTGAAATAGAGAAGGTCAACATGGTTGGAATGTGAACTCAACAAGTCTCCCCTGTGGAGAGGCCAGGGGACGTGAGCAAGCAGCAGGGAAGGAAGTCTCTTCTTTGAGGAGAGCCAGTAAACGGGACTGGAGTCAGAAAAGGCAAGTGAATACTCCGACTCAGTGAGGACAGCTGTAGGGAGGAACGGAAGCCACTCCACTGGGTAGCTGTGAAAACATGCCCGGTGTGGAAAAGGGAAGAGATTTTGCTGAGGGGCTGTTAACACAAGTGGGAAGTGGATTCAGGAAGCAAAATCCCTGTGGTCTCGTTATCTATGGTGGAATGGGAGAAAGGAAGTGAATTTGCTATGATCCAGCTCTCCCGGGCTCAGGGTTTAAAAGGGAAGTGACTTTGTTGCGCTGCAGCTAATGTGAGCATGGTGTGGAAAACAGAAAGGAGATGTGGAGTGGGAAAGGGCAGTGAGTTCATAGTGGTCGAGGTGACTGAGTGGGGCACTGAGAAAGAAAACGGCACCTCTGCGCTCCAGTGAGTGTGAGTGTGGAGACTTCCCTGTGACCAGCTAACCTAAGTGTGGAGTGGAGAAGGGAAATGATTTCCCTGCGATCTGATTTACACAAGTATGGTGTGGAAAATGGAGGCGGGTTCTCTCCTGATCCAGTAAATGCCAGTGTGGAGTGGAGAAGGGCAGCCGTGTCACAGCGATCCAGTGAA
Organism: Myrmecophaga tridactyla; assembly: GCA_004026745.1. Classification (NCBI taxonomy): domain Eukaryota; kingdom Metazoa; phylum Chordata; class Mammalia; order Pilosa; family Myrmecophagidae; genus Myrmecophaga; species Myrmecophaga tridactyla. The sequence continues at coordinate 26,869 of PVIY010020364.1, read as the reverse complement.
CTTCAGTGAGGAGTAAACCAGCCTATACTGTGGCCCAGTTAGCATGAGGGAAGATGAAAAGTGAAGCCGCATCCTGTGGTCAAGTGAAGGGGGCTGCGAGAAGAAGAAGCAGCCTCATCGCCAGGAGAGGAGACACGGGAAGTGGCTCCCTGGATTCCATGGAAGAATAGAGAAGGGAGGTGACTCCTGTCATCCAGGGAAAGCGAGCGAGGAATGGATCTGGAAAAGACGTCAGTGTGATCCAGTTAGGAGGGCAGAGTGGAAAAAGGACGTGATCCCGCTAAGATGAGCATAGTCAGAAAGGAAGTGCCGCCCTGAGGTCCAGCAGCACACCTGCGCTCATTGCTGCATGCTTCCGAATCTCACACTGCTTATTTTTGCCCCACTTGAGATGGTCCGGGGGGATTTTGAGGAAGACATAGCACACACAGCCCCACACAGCACCGCTAGATTAAGGAGCCTGGCATTCAGCTCTACAAGAAGCCAGGCGGCCATGAGGGAGTAGTGTAGTCGGACACATCTGCTCGTGGCTTCCCTTGGACTCCAGAATCCCTCGTAGGGCCCACAGCTGCCGAGACACCCAGTCAACAGGAGGGTTTGTCAGTTCTGGACAATTCCATTTGCTTTTGCTTTTGTAATTTTTAATTTTGAGGCTATTTTAAACTTACCTAAAAGTTACATGTTCAGGACAATAAACTCCCATTATACCCATTACTTAGTTTCCTGTCATCATTCTCTGTGTGCATATATAATCTTAGTTTTTTTTGACTCACTTGAGAGAAAGTTGGCAGCACTATAGGGTAAACTTCTAAATATTTCAGTATATATTTCCAAGAAGCAAGGGCATACACGCTCTTACATACTCACAGTAAATTTAACAAAAATCAGGAAATTTAATATTTGTACTATACTTTTGTCTAGTCCATCAAGCCCTTCTTCATTCCCCTTCATCTAGTCTGTTTTCCTGCCACCATAGTCTCCTTACTCTGGAGCAGTTTCTGTCTCACTTTGTCATCCACTGCCTTGACCAGTTTGAAGAGAGCAAGTCAGTCATTTGGACGATGTCCTTCCATGTGCGTTGCCTTATGTCCCACATAATCAGGCCCAGGAGATGTGTGTTTGACCCTAGGAGAACAGCATATCAGGAGGGGCAGCTCTGTGGGTGCAGTGCATGCCAGGAGATGACACCAACCAGCCATGCAGGTAAGCATTAGGGATTGTTTACCAGTTGTACTTCTTCATGGTTCTAGAACCAAATCCAGCATCTTGAAGGACAAATTCCAGTGGGAGGTGGTGGTAGGGATGGGTGAGGGGCAGAGAAAGCATAGCCAGCCCCCAGATATCTTTTAGTCTCTGCCTCCTGACTTTCGGTCTCTTAGAAGTTCCACTTCTATCCTCTGCCTCTGATTTAATCATCTTTTTAAAAAAATGCATTATGTAAGTAATATTACCATATTAAAGGTGAACATGATTGAAAAGGGTTTTATAGACTCATGTGTCCCACTGATTAACACTACAAATATAAATAAGTTCTTGTATGAACCACTGCAAATGTTTGACTCTTGTACAAAGAGTATATAATTTTGAGGTATGGGGGAAAATGCTGTTGCATGCTATGGGCTGTGTTTAACAGGAAAACATTAACAGTACTCCAGCAATACTAGGAGTACATATGGGGGAGGGACAAGAGTTAGAGGGAGGTTTGGATTTTCTATTTGGTGAGGGTATGTTTATTGGCTATATGTTATATATGAGTCAGTAGATGGAGGTGGCTGAAAGATGCACTGACTGAGAAGTAGATTGGTGAACGATTGTGTATACATATGATTGAACATTGTGCTGTTCAGAAAGGAACAAAGTCGCGAGGCATGCAACGATGTGAATGTGCCTGTGGGACATTTGGTGAGGCAAAATAAGCCAGAAACAAAAGAGCAATGTTGTATGATCTCATTTAGAAAATACTTATAAGAAAACTGGGGTCTAGATTGTAAGCTCTTATAGCAGTCATATTTAGTCTGGAGCAGTAATTGTTATTTCTGAATTCTGAAGGGCTGTTTTAAATACGTATAACCTGGTATTTAGAGATAAGAATGAAGCCAAGCAGGTCAAGATTAAGGTAATACAGAATACAGGGGTAAGGAAGACACTGTCTAAATTTTAGAACCTCATCTACTCTTTGAGACAAAAGGAAGAAAGGTTTATTTTATCCAGAACCTAAATTTTCTGTAGCACATAATCTAACCCAATCTATCTGGATAGATCATTTAAACAATCCAAACACAGGGAGCCCAGAATAAGAATGGGAACCTTTAATCCTGTATAGCTTACTGTAATGCCTGGATACATCCCAGAGTTTATTAAGCAGATAATCAAAAAGTATTGCCAAAGTCCCTTGAGGGATAGGAAAAAAAATATGAAACTATTAAACTTTACCACTGGGAAAACCCCGGATACTGTGTCAAACATTAGGGACACCCAAATCAATAGGCCAAGCCCTAGATCTTTAGGTTTGCTCTTGTGAAGCTTATGTGTGTAGCAGAGAAGCTTAGCCTACCTACAGATATGCCTAAGAATCACCTCTGAGGGGCCTCTTTTGTTGCTCAGATGTGGCATCTTTCTCTAAGCCCAATTCTGCAAGTAAAACCATTGTCCTCCCCCTTACATGGAACGTGACATCTAAGGATGAAAGTTTCCCTGACAGCATGGGACATGACTCCCAGGGATGAACCTGGCCCTGGCACCATGGGAACAACAATGCCATCCTGACCAAAAGGGGGAAAAGGAGTGTAACAAATAAGGCATCAATGTCTGAGAGAGTTCAAATAGAGTTGAGAGGCTACTCTGGAGGCCACTCTTAGGAAATCTTCAGTTAGATATTACTATCATCGTAACTTACCAAACCCCAACCAAAACCATTCCTACCAGTCCTAAGGAATTATATAATGCTCATTAAAGAATACCTAGGGCATTATATAAGATTCTATACAGGTTTCATACACTAGGGTAAATTTCCAGAAACTACAACCTCCAGATGGGTCCTGAAATGCAGAGGGGCCAGCACTTTCAGAACATCAACAAGTTCCATTCCTATAGCCCATTTATCAACAGACCCTCCCAGCATGAAAAACTTAGAATGGGCATAGCCTAAATAACCCTAAAAAGTGGGACAAAGAACAAAGATGATGGTAGAGTTTATACAGAGAAGGTAGGGTTTAACAAATGAGTATGAGTGCTGAATCATTGTATTGATATTTCTTTGATACTTCAATAAATATCATTGTATTGATATTTACCGATATTTCTTAGAACAGCTAGAAGTAAAACCTAAAATTGTGAAATTGTAACCCATACCAAAATCTGAAATCTGTTCTACAACTAATTGTTGCAATGTCCTTTGAAATTTATTGCTTTTTTTGTATATGTTATTTTTCACAAAAAAGAGAAGGAGTATAACAGAGAAGACAGGATTTAACAAATAAATATGACTGCTGAATCATTATACTGATATTTCTTTTGGTCTCTAGTGTCTTGGCACAGCTAGAAGAAAAAAATGAAAAATCGTTGGACTGTAATCCATACTAAACTTTAAAATCTGTTCTATAACTACTTGGTTTATCAAAATTGACCCAGGGCAGTGAGTAATCCAAACAGCTGATATGAATTAGCAAGAGAAGCTGCAGAGAAATGTTGTAATGCACTTTTTTAAATTGTGAAATATAGCATACATACAAAAAACAAATTTCCCAGTACGTTTTAACAAGTAGTTATAGAACCCAACTGTCTGCCATTGTCCAGACTGTAGAGTGCAGAATCTTCAGTCATCTGCAGAGAGTTCTGGATATTCTTTCTCTTATTTGCCACCCAGATTGCTGTGCAAATCCAGAAACTTCTGGAGACAAATTTTTCCCTAGTTAGTTCTCTAGGAAATAAATTTTCAATCTACTCCAAAGAAACTTCCTGTCTAGGCATCTTGAAAAATCGCTCTTAATTACTTGGAATTTTTGTTATATTATCTCCCCTCCACTACATCTCATGCCAGGGACAAGAACAGCCTCAGGTGTCTCAGTGGTTTTTTTCTGCTTAACCTCTTAACACTTATTTGTGTTTCTGTCTTTTTTCTCCAAGTCATGATTTCTATTTCTAGTTCTGCCTTCTAGACTTTATTATGGATTATTTTTTATCCCCAGCTAAGTGTATTTTAAATGATCTCAAATCCTTGGCACAGGGCAGTGCATTTGCAATCATTTTCGTACAAGCTATGTGTATTGATCTCTCGGTTCCCAGGAGGCTGGAATTTCTCCCTGGGAGAAAACTGAGGCTTCAGAAACCAAGGGTAGGACACAGGCAGGTTAAAGGGAAACCTGGATCTTTAAGTGTAGAGTCTTTTCCTCCTCCGGTAAGTTTCTATTAAAACTAAAGTTAAAAGTCTAAGAAAGGGGTTTGATTCCCGGTGTCTGCCCATGAAAAAAAAATTCTAGGAAAGCAGGGGTGCCCAGGGGATTCAGTGGAAGAATGCTTGTCATGCAGGAGACCCAGGTTCAATTCCCAGTGCATACACCCCCCAAAAATGTCTAAGAAAACAAACAGCAAATGACCCATAAAATGTCCATAGTGAGTGTTTGTGCCCCTGGACTTTGACTGCTTGGTCAAAGGTTCTCCACGATGTAAGTTAACCTCAACTGTGAGCCTCCCCAGGGCAGGCCTACTGACATGTTCTCCGAGCCTGCCGTCTGCACTCTGCTGCCATGACCAGGACGTGTCTTTTCCCTGACTTAGGTCCGGTGCTTCCCTCATTAGAACAGTAGGAAGGCACTCATTTGGGGGCTCTCCCTTCTGGTTGGGTCATGTTTGGAGTCCATCTCAAAACAAATGACCTGGAAAATCACTGAGTCCTATATGGCAGATCTATCTCCTAGATGCTGACTTAGGTGGGTTTGTTGTGGCTGTGTGGATTGCTGGGATGGATTGATTAGTGATGACTCCATGAGCAGGTGTGGAAGAGGGGGACATGGATGCTGGAATTTATTAGTGATTCCTGCTGTGGGCAGGCTGGGGAGTAGAAAGAGGAGATGCAGAGAGCTGGGATTGATTAGTGATGTTTCCATGAGAAGGTGTGGAGGGGTCAGAATGCTGGAATTGATTAGTAATATCTGCCATTGGCAGGAGGGAAAAGAGGAGCTGCAGAGGGCTGGAATTGACTGTTGATAACTCCATGAGAAGGTGAGGGGCTGTAAATAACTGGGATTGACTATGATGCCTGCTGTGAGCAGGATAGGGAGTGGAAAGAGGACCCGGATCTTAGCCCTTCACGAGAAAATAAGGGAATTTTTTACCAGGGTGGAGCCTTCCTTCAAGAGGTATTTACCATGCACCTATTAGGTGCCAGGAAGACAGCAGTGGGCAAAGAAAAAGCTCTCTCTTCATGATGCTTATGTTCTACTTGGGAGTGTCCTCACACTTCAGATTTATCCAGAGTTTGTCAGAATGCAGGTTTCTGGGCTACACTGCTCAGGGACTGTGACTCAGCTTGTCTTGGATGTGTCCCAGCACCTAGCACTGTCATGATGCCCTCCTCTCTGTGGATGGTCCAAGTGGCAGTTTGACCCTTCCTAGCTGACTGTAGGGGAAAGAGTCAGAGGGTCGAATGAGGACACGTTTGTGGAGGGCACTGAACATCCAATGGAAGTGCATTGATACTCTGTTGCCCAGGCTGGCAAACACCTACATGCAAGTGCCTCATCCAATTCCCAGCCAAAGGCGCACATGGGTAATTTATCCCTTTGTTTTATACTTCCCAAGCAGTGTGCCGCAGAGTCCTTCCCCACAGTACTCCAGGCAGCTTCTGCCAGTTGGCTGGTGGGGGTGTGGACTGTTGTCAATACCCCTGCTCCACTGTAGCTCCATGGGGAGCACTTTGTTGGGTTCTCAGCAGAGAAAATACAAAAAAATGAAAGAGCAAAAAAAGCACCCATTAGCTGAAAATAGAAATTGAGCCCATTAAGCAAATGTCCAATTACCTCTCAAGATGGTGCCTAAATGCACTGTGTCTGCCTGCTTATCTTCCGGGTGCATTTCAGAACAAACCGGCTGCCCGCTTTTGACTATCTGAGGATGACTAATAGGAGACAAATAGAGGGCTTTATTTTCCTGGCATGTGTCTGTAATTTTTAGTATGCTAATATGAATAAAGGGTGCTTGCATCCATGAAGTAAAGCTGAGGATATTTTATCAGGATAGTTCTTTTTCCAGGAAAGGACAATCCATGTATTTTGCATCACAGTATGCCCAGCCTGCATGTTACTGTAGATATGATTATACAGCCAAGCTGTAGTGGATTCTGAATTGGATGCCCTAAAACTCCCCCGGGGCGGCTCATCCGTACCCAGCTGTGAGGGCTGTTTCTCTCCTTTAGACACTGTCATTAAATTGTCATTCTGCAGCAAGGAAGTGATCTCTTAGGAAGATTAGCAACACAAAATAGGCAGCATTATCATCGCTACATTTGAGAAATGAGAGTAGCGACTGTGTGATGTGGGCAGGTGCAGGAGGAGAATGGGATAACTGGTCAGTGACTTGGAGAGAAATCAGCTGCTCTTTGCTATGGTGCTTCATTAAAGAAAATGAATACTCAACACCTGGTTAAGCCTGCTGCCCAGCTTTGCAGTTTCATGGACTGTTTCCTCACTGTCCCCAATTTAGGGACATCATTGCCAAACGCCCTCTTTGCTCACTTACCTGGCTCTCAGTGGGCCTTCTTGGTCCATTGTAGCATAACTTGTGCATATGTGGATTGCAACAACTACCACCTTGGGAAACTCGAATCTTTTTCCCCTTGATCTCTGATACTCAATTGGAACATGTTAAGAGCCTGGCTGAAAGATGTTGTTTGAATTTCAAAATACTGGATGGCCTTTTCTGGGATAGTGTCTTGTCTGTTGGAGATACCATCACAAATACCACCCAATGGGTTGGCTTAAACAAACAGGAATCTATGGTCTTGTGGTTTCAGAGGCTGGAGGGCTTCCTTTCTCTTTGGGTAGATAGTCCTCTGGGGTCTGGTTGGCCATCCTTGGGTTCCTTGGCTTTCTGGTCATATGGAGATGTCCTCTCCTTTCTCTTCTGGGTTCCATTGACTTCCTGCTTTTGGCTCCTTCCTCTGCCTTTCTTCTGTTTATAAAGGTCTCCAGTCATCTGAATTAAGACCTAATCTCATTCAGTTGGGCTGCACTATAACTTAAAATAACATATTCAAGGTGTCCTATCTACAGTGGGTTCACACCTTCACCAGTGCAGACTAAGATTAAGAGCATATCTAAATTGGGGTACATAATTCAATCTGTCACAGAAAGTGAAACAGAATATTTCACATTGGACATGATTGTAGAACACTGAGCTGATTGTGGCCATAGTTACACAATCTCTATCGTCATAATTGCTACAAATAATTAAGAAAGCGAATAGCCAATATTTACTAAGCATGCATGTGCCAGCCCAGGTTAAATAACTGGCTGATATGACTTCACCTAGCCCTGTCAACAACAATTTGGGAGAGGTGTTTTCACTCATTGTACAGATAACAAATTTGGAGAAGTCACAGTTCAAGTTCACCCTGCTATGAGAGATGTATTTAGACTTAAGTCTCTGATTCTAATCACCACATTAAATGCCTCCTATTTAAGATACTGTTCTAGCTTGCTAGCTGCCGGAATGCAATACACCAGAGCTGGATTGGCTTTTAATAAAAGGGGATTTATTTCATTAGTTCTTCAGAGGAAAGGCAGCTAACCTTCATCTGAGATTCTTTCTCACGTAGAAAGGCTCAGGGTAATCTCTGCTGGCCTTCTCTCCAGGCCTCTGGGTTCCAACAACTTTCCCCAGGGTGATTCCTTTCTGTATCTCCAAATGCCTGGGCTGAGCTGCGAGTGCTGAGATGATATATGCCAAGCTGCTTGGGTTGTGCTACATTGCACTCTCTCATTTAAGCACCAGCCATTTAAGTCAAACATCATTCATTGCAGCAGGCACACCTCCTAGCCGACTGCAGATGTAAATGAGCAACAGATGAGGTTCATGTACCATTGGCTCTTGTCCACAGCAAAAGAACTAGGTGCCTTCACCTGGCCAAGTTGACAACTGAATCTAACTACCACATGTCCACCTCTTGTCAAGTTTGGCAACTACATGCATCACCTTAAACAATATTAAGGTGCAAAAAATTCTTTTCTGGCTGCAGACCTGTGAATCTCAAAACAAATTGTCTGGTGCCAATAATGCAAAGGAGGATATTCACAGGATACAGATTTTCATTTCCATAGGGAGAAATTGGAAAAACACAGATGTAAAATGTGCAGGGCAAACACCATTGGATTTCAAAGTCTGAAAGTCAATCATCCTTCGGCTTTAGAAAGTGGCAGTCCCACCCTTTCCAAGGGCTTGTGCAGTGGCCCGCCTCTTTCCAAATCAACCTTGGGGAACATTGAGGAGACCACCTTTTTCTCGGCTCTACTCCTCCAGGCATCAGGGCCACCCCTGGGCTCTCTGCCATTTCCAGGGCACACGCTCAACCCCTCCATGTGGTGGCAGCCAGGATCTCCCCAGTCCCCCAAGGAGCATGCTGTACCTTCTCCAAGGCCTGAGGCTCCATGACTTTTCCATTGCAATGAGGTGGGAAACTCATCCTTGCCCTTCAGGGTAAACTCACCCTCTCCATGTTATGGGTGGGTCCACTCTCCTGGCCAAGGTTTCTTGGCTTCAGACTTGAGCGTCCATGGTTCTTACTCTGCAAACTCCAATTTTTTCCCTTTTGTGTCCTCCTTTGTCAAGATTGGCAGTGGTTCCGTTTACACCAACAGTCTCTTCAAGCACTCCAGGATTTCTCCTTCATTCTCTTCACAGTTCCTCCAAAATCTTCCCCTTAGCCATCCAAAAAAATGTTCCAACATATCTGGTATTTGCAAACTGCAGCAGCACCCCATTCTCTGGTACCAAATCTGTTCTAGTTTGCTAGCTGCCAGAATGCAACACACCAGAGCTGGATTGGCTTTTAATAAAAGAAGATTTATTGTGTTAGTTCTTCAGAGGAAAGGCAGCTAACTTTCATCTGAGGTTCTTTCTTACAAGGGAAGGCTCAGGGTAATCACTGCTGGCCTTCTCTCCAGGCCTCTGGGTTCCAACAACTTTCCCCAGGGTGATTCCTTTCTGTATCTCCAAAGGCCTGGACTGAGCTGTGAGTGCTGAGATGATGTATGCCAAGCTGCTTGGGCTGTGCTACATTGCACTCTCTCATTTAAGCACCAGCCATTTAAGTCAAACGTCATTCATTGCAGCAGGCACACCTCCTACCTGACTGCAGATGTAATTCAGCAACAGATGAGGTTCATGTACCATTGGCTCATGTCCACAGCAAAAGAACTAGGTGCCTTCACCTAGCCAAGTTGACAACTGAATCTAACTACCACAGACACATTATCTCATTTATGAAACTTTATTTATGGAACTTTCTATTTTTGGAATAAAACTATAGAGATTTATTAGTGACTCCCATTGAGAACCCTGACCTAATATTATTTGTTGATGGACTATGCTTCAAAACACTATAAGGTGTGATATCACTTTTAAACTCTCTTTTAAAATATAATCCACTATATAAAGTGAAATAAGCCCAGATAGCAGAACTTATTGTACTTACTGGAGCTTGACAACTACCCAAAGAGCAGAGAGCACCATATAACAGATAGCAGGTGTGATTATGGAGGAACGCATGACTTTAGAATGCTTGGAAACAAAGGAGGTTTCTCACCAATGCTGGAGCCCCCATCAAAATGGAAAAATTAAAGAACTTTTAGGTGCATGTCTACTTCCTAGAGAGGTGAGTGTTATTGAAGTTGAATTCCATGCAAAAAGAGATAATACAGATGTGATGGTAAGGTTCTGGTGTCAGCATGGCCAAGTGATGATGCCCAGTTGTGTGGTCAGTCAAGCACTGGCTTGACCATTGCTGCAAGGATATTTCATGGCTGGTTGATAAACTGGAAGGCTGTTGTATTGAATCATCAGTCAGTTGATTGCATCTGTGGCTGATTACATCTACAATCAACTAAGGTGTGTCACCTACAAATGAGATAATCCAATCAGTTGGAGATTTTTCAAGGAAGAAGAGAGAAATTTTCACTGCTTCTTCAGCCTGTGAGTTCTCCTATGGAGTTCATCTAGACCCTTCATTGGAGCTGCCAGCTTCACAGCCTTCCCTATGGATTTTGGACTTTCCATTCCCACAGTTGCATGAGACACCTTTATAAATATCATATTTACAGATATCTCCTGTTGGTTCTGTTTCTCTAGAGAACCCTGACTAACACAACAGAAGCTGAAGGAAATGTTCCACGAGAGCATTATGCCAAACAAGCCACATTAAACAAAGCTATGATCATAACCTGATCCAAGTCCTTTGGAAGAGCTGATGATACCAGATATTGGACAACTTCTGCCCAAGACATCAGTTTAGTTTTATCTGCTTGCCTATAATAATTCGTATTATTTTCTATAGATCTCTGGTTGTCATCTATCCGTGACAGCAGTTTTCTTTTTCTTTTCTCTTTATTTTTGTCTTTAGGTCATAACATACTCATACTAACACCATTCTTAGTTATCCCAAACCCTAACTACCCAATCTTAGCTACTGCTATATATGCCAGCCATTACCAGAAATTCTGGTCTCATCAAATGAAACTAGAGTAAATTATAGCCAATAGTGTTTCCACTTGCATCTATGTGGATAAACAACCTTCAAAAAATCAACCTGACTTTTCTCTCCCAGAAAAAGAACCAATGTTACAATTTGTTGAGCACACCCTAGATAATCCTAAATTTGAATTTACCAACTTTCATAGGATGATGGGATAAAATACTTGCCAGATGGAAAAGATTAATAGAGACCCAAATATGTAGCGTGACTAATGTAAGGTTTTGATTCTGACCACATGTTATGAACAACTTCTTTCTTCCTGGATCTCAGTGTGTTTCTACTGGATACAACTTCCTGTGTGGCCAGATGCCTCAGAATAAAAGTACATTAGAAACAGTATTCCAAGACTTGTGTATTCACAGATACTCTGATTCTACAAATCACCAAGGCTGGAAATTCTGACTTGAATGTGAGAACCAAAAGAAGGACACTCTTGATTTCTCAGGCACTCTATTAATTGATTATGCAAAAGAAATCAGAGCAGTCTTCGTTATGATGGGATTATACAAATAGAAAACATAAGAAACTCATCACTACCTCTGGCAGAAGTTATAAATAATGTCACCTCTTCCCTAGATGGAATATAGATCAGTTTTCAACTTGTTGGCATGAATGGTGGTAGAGAATTGCATTGCTCTAGAGTTCTTGTTGACTAGTCATGGTGCTGTCTGTGTCATTGCTGCTGTTTCTCATTGCACTTGGGTCAGTGCAGGATGTACACCACTTTCAGGACAAGCTACTTGGCTCTCTGAGGTTGGCCTCAGGGCTTACTGAACTTGTTGTCTTTGAGTTTGATCATTGGGGTTCTGGGTTGTTAAGCACCTTACTGGGACTATTTGATTGATCTTGTTTCTATCATGCTGGTTATGATGCTGATCTGTTACATTTTATCTAGAATGTTAAATGCTTCTGCACAGCTGCTGTCTCATCAGATGATCGCCATGATAATACAAAACAAAAAGGTCATACGATCTCACATGATTAACTATGGAGTCAACCAAAAAATCCCTGAGCAGTGGAGATCTCTATCTCTAGCCAACCAGAGAAAATCAAATCAGCTACACCAGCCAACCACAGGAAACTTCCCCCTTCTAGTTAGTCCATCTTTAGTTTCTCCTTGTCAACAGCCATTAATCATACCGTATCTAAACCTTCCTTTTTTCCTCCACTATACAGCTTTCCCACTGCCATGCCTGCTTTGAGTCTCTGCTAAAGGCAAATGATGGTGGTGTTAAATACAAACAAACTCATGACATGTTAAGGAAGGTTCAAAATGATTATTTTTAAGGTAAGCAAAAGGACTATTGCAATAGGGGGAGAAGGCCTATTGCAATAGAAAGAACTCTACAATCATGACATTTATAAGCCTCTCAAGGGTCAAGTTAGAAGGGCTTTTCTTTTGTAGAGATGAGTGAACAAGGCTAGAGAGAACTGTTAGGGTGGGTAGGGGAGGATTAGATGGAGGTGGCATGACTGTACAGTAGATCCCAGAATATTTTACCCTAAGAGTAGCTTATTCTCTGGAGGGGCCATTAGGGAGGCGTTGTATGCTGGCTCAAGTTAAAGGTAAGTCAAAGTCCAGGTACCTGGGGAATGGAGAAAAACTTCAAACACTTTTGGTTAAAAAGCATTTTGTTCTGATTGATCAGTTGTACAAAGCAGTTCAGCTAATCATTTATGAGGCCAAGAATTGGAATTTGGGGTGTCTGTGCCTGGACTTGTCATAGATAAAGGGATATCTGTGAGTCTTATTCAAGTCACATGGGGAAAGGTGTTTCTTTGCAGTATGCCAGTTCCTGGAACACACAAGACAGGGGATTTGTTAATCATTGCTGTTTCCTAGAAGCACAGGACTCAGGTAAAATCAGCTGTAGCAAGCTCTGATAAATCATTTCTGTCCTCATTTGGATGGTTTTAATTTATTTCCACAATGAGAAGAGCTGAAGACATAGAATCTACCTTTACCTTCATCTTGGTCATTTCCTTCCCCACTCTCTTGTTTTCACGACCTGTCTTAATTCTTTCTCTTTCTTGGTTTACTTCCTCATTGTCCTGGAGGTTATGCTCCAGTAACTTAGAAAGGTTATAAGGAAAGTTAGGTATGAATGTCACATACATCTTTATTCTTCTTTCATAACCATTGAGTAGTTTTCATGGGGTGAAATTCTAGACTAGACATAATTGTCCCTCTAGCTCTTAAAGTTACTATTCTTTGTTTTCTGCTTTCTGGTGTTTCATAGAGATGCCTAAAGCCGTTCTAGGTGCTGGCCTTCTGTGTGGAGTCTGCATTTTTCCTCACTTTTGAAGACTTTAAGAACTTTCTTTACCCTTGAGTTATGAAATATAATGAGCTTTTATGTGGCTTATTTTTAATGCTTAAAAATTATTATTTATTCAGTTATTAGTCTCTGAGTTCATGTTGGTGGCTTTCCTCAGAAGTCTGGTGATCCTTGGCCATCTTTCCTTATTAAAAATTGAGGCAAAATATCTGATCAGAAGCTCTGTCTGCATGTGTGGGCTTTTGACTAATGGCTTTGCTGTGAGTGGGAGCAGGTAAGAGCTGCCCCCTGGGGCCCCCAATGTTCTTTACCTGTGGGTCATTTTACTCAGTTGATTTCACCAGAGAATAAACCTAAATTTCTCCTACTATGGTGAGTTTATACCTTTTTTATTCTCTTAATATCATTTATTGGAATTTGGGGAAGAGGCAGAGATAAATTGTGTATTCAGTTTCTCATTTTTAATTGGGTGACCAATCAGCATTTTTAAAACTGAACATTCCACTGAATTTAATACCCCACCACTCTGTCTCATCGACATCTGGTCCCATTTTAGCATGTGTATACTTCAAGATTATCCTTGCAGACTACTCTTTTCTTCCAAGCTCCTATTAGGTATCTCTGTTTTCTGTCATGGGGCCCTGTTGTAATCCCTAGCACATAGACTGGCGGACAAAGAGAGCTCAATATACAATGGGCTTCCTCTTCTGGAGTAAAGCTCTGTTAGTAATAGTGTAATGGTCAGGCTCATGTGTCGGCTTGGCCAGGTGGTAGTGCCTGGTTGTCTGGTCTGGCAAGTGCTGGACCTTCTGTTGCTGTGAGGACATTTCACAGACTTAAATCTTGACCATATTGGCTGCATAAGGGAAGTATCTTCTGCAATGAGTGATGCTTAATCTAATCACCAGAAGGTTTTTAAGGAGGATTCAGAAGAGACAGTCTCTCTTCCTGCTTCACCCAGCCAGCCTCTCCTGAGGGTTCATTGAGGACCTTCATTGGAGCTGCCAGCTCATGGCCTGCCCTACAGATCTTGGACTCTTACATCCCCACAGTTGCATGAGACACTTGTATACATTTTATATTTACAGATATCTCCTGCTGATCCTGTTTCTCTAGAGAATCCTAGCTAATACAAAGAGCTATGGCAAACTTTAAAAACTCATTCCTTGGGCCTACACAACATCTATTGAATCAGAAACTTGAGCAGTAAAGCCAGGGATTTGCATTTCTGTGAGCACCCAGGAGGTTCTGCTGAAGCCTGAAACCCAGACGTTCTGCTCCCCCGGGGGTGGGAGGGCCTGCTCACTCCCTGCCCTTGGACTGAAGGAGCAGAGGTGCCTTCCCTGAGCTTCAAGCAAGTGGATCCTTTACTGTCAATCTTGAGAGAAAGGTGCCTTGTGGCTGAGTGCACAGGTTCATGTGCGTCTCTCTCTCCAGGGGTTTTTGGTTACCAAAGACCCACCACCCCAGCTCTGCCCCCAAGAAGGCATTCAGATACCACACCATCCAAGCAAGCAGATATTCCCCAGCAGGCATTCAGAGCCTACTAGCAGGCATTAAGACCTGCCTCCCCCAGCAGACATTCAGACCTGTCCCCACAGGAGGCGTTCAGAGCCCCCAGCAGGCATTCAGGTGACTCCCATGGAATAGCTCAGGTCCTGTCAGGAGGACAGGTGGGCTTCTCCCCCTAGGCCAGTTTATGGGGCCCTGCCACTGAAGGTCTCTTTCTTATTTGTAATTTAACTTATTTTCTTTATTTTCAAGTTATGATATTCATCACAGAGATGTGGAATGTGTCCAAAGTCAGGAACAAAACACCAATGAAAGAGTCAACCCAGAGGAGTTGCAGAGGCTTTCACTTGGCCTGTTAACTTCCTGATCGTTTTCCCAGCAACATGCTGTTACTCTGTATCCTGCTCTGCTGTTTAAAACATATATGAAAAATATTGTTTTTAAGTGCCAAAACCATAACATTTTTACAAGCTGAATTCACTTGTTCAGTTAGCATCCAGATCAGGAAGCAGACATGTTTCCAGCCCCCTGTGGCCCCTCTCAGGGCTGCCAGATGCCCAGACGTCATCTTTTGGCTCAGGACAGTAGGACAGATCTTGGTTCTACTGCAAAAGCAGGGCAGTTGGCCAAGTTACCGATGAAGGGTGAAGTTTGTAATTTTGCTTTTCTTCTTTCATTCCTTTTTTTTTTGGCTCAAGCATTTCCTCAAATGACTATAATTTTCAAGCTGCAGCTTGAAAATTGCAAGTCTTTTGTCCTGTAATTTTTTCTCTTTAATCAAGTGATCCACTAAAGCCCAAAGGTAGAGCCTGAGTGGGGATCACTGTATCTGCTCCGTGGAAGCTTCATTCAGCCTCTGGGGTGGCTTTTCTGCTTTCTCTGCAGTGAAGCAAAAGCTTTTCCCAAGGGTGCTGTTGGCCAGTCCTTCCTGACTGGCCTGTTTCAGCTGGGCTGGGGGGAGGCTGTGAGGCGCTGAACCTAGCAGGCAGAGACTCCATGCTCACCTACGCTCTTACAACTGAGTCCGACCTGGGGCTGCCCATTGTGGAAATTCTGTTTATTTGATGCTGCTGAATCCCTTGGCCACTAGCTGTGCTTGGCAAAGTCCTTAGCACAGATGAGGGTACAAGGAAGGGTCCTGGAGGTACCTGAACCAGCCTCTGTGCTCCTTACCTGGTGTATTCCAGCCTCTACCTTTCCAAGCAGCAGGTGCAGCTCAGAGCTGTCCTGTGAGCACCATGTCTGCCTCCTTCCCTGAATCCCCCAGCCATGCTGAATCAGGGAGCAAGGAAATCACCCTTTAAACCTGGCAGAGGCAGACATTTCATGGTCACGAGTGTAGTACAATTGTTTACCTCATCACAGTGGAAATCATTTCTGAATTGTTTCAAGCATCACTGTTGGTGAAATAACAAAAACAGTTTTCTCCCAATGTAGAAAACCTCTCCCTGAAAGTAGGCGAGAAAGATAATCAGTTTTATTTGGAATGAGTCTTAAACCAGAATGTGGCGGTTTGCCATCTGCAAAGAGATTGCAAAGTCAGACAGACAGTTCACCCTTGTTGGGTTTAAGCAGATGTGACCCTTTACACATTCTCATGATCTTGCATTATCCAGATATTTCTCATGTCTTTCATATCTTCATGTCCAGAAGTAGGTTTACAATTTGAAGCCAGGTGCCCCTATGAAGTTATTCTCTTGTCTTCCCAGGAAACTAGGTGACAGTTCTATGTCTTCCTTGATTGTATCTCAAAGAAGTGCTTTCTCTCCTTGAGACCTTCTTGGGGGGGGGGTGAAATTTGCAAGAGGCTTAGTTAGCTTTTTACATACATTTCACATTTACATGAATTTCAAGAGGACAAGAGGAGAGAGAGAGCAGGTAAAATGAAGGTGAGCATTCTACTATTGAACCACGCTTGTACCCATGAAGGGTTTTTTAAAGTAAATACCAAGAGAGATGGGAAAGACAATGAGGGTTCTTCCCTTAGGTTCAACAAGGAGAATTAAGCTTTTCTTCATTTTAGATTTGTATTTGTCCTGGCAACATCAAGGGTGCATGCATGCAGAGGAACACAGTTTGACCCCACACTCATTCTTGCACATGCAGTATTGATTGCCAAAGCATAAACCCAGAAAGCCTTAGAATTTGCCCAAATGCAGGCCCTCCTTGTAGGGGAGAGGCCATGTCCCTGAGTCCCACAGCAAACTCCGAGTGCTGGAGCAGGGCTGGGTCCCATCATTAGCTCCCCTCAGAGGATGACTCCCAAGCAGCCCCGAGTACCTCATCCAGGTGAAAAGCACTGAGTACATAAGGACAAGCCTGACCTTTGACCATGTAACCAGGAACTTGGGATTTAAAGGATGATTTTGATAACTGAATTATTGTATAGATGTTTCCTTTTGTTTTCTGGTGTTTTAGAGTAGACAGAGGGAAATACCTAAAATCTCTGAACTCCGTAATCCAGCTGCCTTGATCTCTGATAATGATTTATAGCCTTTATCTTGTGCCCTAATGATTGTAAACACCTTGTGACTAACCTTTATTGGATCTTTTTATCTGGTTTTTCAACTTTAAAGCCTTGTAATCACTAAAGATAGACTTAATGTTTATTAATGAAGGGGTCAGTCTGGAACTAACCCACCCCAATTCCTGAAATATCTTGCTAGACAAAGCTGTATCTAACCCAAATGGGCCCATTTGACATGTGCAGTACCTTAAACTTGAACCAATAAGTGACTATACCTCATTATAGTACTAAAAATCACACTCATCATCCTACTATGGGCACCGTTTTCTAATATACATTCTGTGATTAAGCACATAATCAGTCTGCACATGCCCAATAATTAAATAACCTCTAATTACATCATCTGGTGGCTTCGTGCTCATTATCCTAAAACCTGGCTGTCTTTTGAGGCTATAAAACTATGAGAATTATTGCAGTCTGGGAAGACAGATTTCTGGGCTGATAGGCCATCTGCTCTTCTGCTACATGCTTAGTGATAAACTTTTTCACTCTTTGAAACCCTCGTGTCTCTGGAATTGGTCATTTGAGTGCAGCGGACAAGAATCCACTGCTTTTGGTGACAATTTGGTGACCCAGATGGGACAAAAGGTCTTGAAAAGCAAGGAGGCAATCTGCCCAAGATTCTGGGCCCTGGTAGAACACGTAAGGGTGGAAACTGAGCCTTCTGCAGCTGCCAGATGTTCTTTCATCTAGAGGCTCAGCACCTGGGGTTTCCCTGTTCTAACGGCACTCCACACCCTTTGGTGCCTTAAGAAGTTTCAAAAAGAGAAACTGTTTCCAGTTCCAAGTCCAGACATCTGATTGGGTGAGTGGGTCATCAGGGTAAATGTGGATCAGGGAGTTAATATAGTGGTTTGATTCTCCTTGGACCTGGCTTTAAGGCCTAGTCCTGCCTCCAAAACAATCCCTTTTATACCTTTCTGTTTCCTTTGTACCATGCTGTACAGGGTTTAAAGCCCTGTCCTAAATTTGTCTGTTGAATATACTCCTGGAAAATAAGTAATCTAGCAATTAATTTATATTTAAGGAAATTAGGTAGGCCTGTTTAAATGTTAGCTGGTATGTTACCTAGGTATAGTAAGTATTTAATGCTTATTTAATTATTAATTGATATGTTTGGTTTAGTTGTAAAAGTAAAGTGCTAAAATAATTTAACATATTGCATAGGAGGTGTCTGGAAAGTATTATAGGTATTACAATGGTTAAAAGGGATTTTGTATGCTGTTGTCAGTCAAATTTGTATGAGTTAAAATGTTAGTCATATATTTAGAAATTGTATAGAATGCCTAAAGATGTTCTCACTGTCCATGTTATACCCTGATACTAATCTGCATGATATTAAGCGATGCTATGATGTTGTTAATGGTTATTCTTAAAAAAAAGCTACAGATCATAGAAACAGCCACATTTACTTGTCAGTAGCACTGCTGTGCTCTAACACTTCTCTGAAAGTATATGTGGCCAGCTATAAGTCAAAGCTTCATCTGCAACAAGGAGAGACTTTAAAAGAGAGGCAGGACAAATACATAAATTATATTTTATCTGTTAATTAACATAACTCTGGTAAATGTCTAAAGGTGAAACAGAACAAAACCTCTGATATGGTTTGCTAATATAAAACAACTGTCTAATGTTTTTGTTTCTGAAAGTACCTTCATTTAAAAATACTTATAAAAACTAGAGCTTAGACTATAAGTTTAATTGTTATCTTTAAATTCTGAGATGCTTTACTCTTTGTATAACCTGGTAGTTCCCTGGAATTTAGGTATCTGTGTGACACTTGAGTCTCAGATTTAGTTCTCTAGCTCTGAAAGTCAGCATTACTCCATACAGCAATTGTTAAAAAACTGAAAATCAAACTCCAATTAAAGATGTGACTGAAACTGATCTGGTTAAAGCTAAAGTAAAACAATATACAAGGTAAAAAAAGCAATACTTTTTTTGCTTGTATTTTAAACCTAACTCTTGTGTGAGACCAAAAGAAAAATGTTTAGTTTGTCCAAAATTGATATTTTCTGTAGCACACTATGTAACTTAACCAACTTGGTCAGTTTATTTAATGACCCAATTCAGCTTTATTTTATATGAAACCTAAAATAAATAATAAAATCTTAATATTCTGTGCAAGTTAATGATCTAATCTTAAGCACTTCAGACTATTTTGGGCAGAAAATTAAAAAGTATTTGCAAGGTCCCTGGAAGAATTGGAGAAAAAGTGTAACTATTAAACTTCCCTATCTGGGGAATTCCTGATACTTTCTTTAAAAGAAGCCCTCCCAATTTAATAAGTCAAGGCCTCAATCTCAGGGCTTGCCCTTATGAAACTTATTTCTGTAATGGCAAAACTGAACCTACGTATAATTAATACCTAAGAGTCATCCCAGAGAACCTCTGTTGATGGTCAAATGTGGTCTCTCTCTAAGCCAAATTCTGACCTTCCCCTCTAGGTGGAACATGATTTCCAGGGGTGTAAGCCTGGTCATGGCATTGTGAAACAAGACTCCCAGGTATGAGCCTGGTTCTGGCACTGTGGGATTAGTTGACCGAAAGGGGGAAAAGAAATAGAATTTCAATGACTAATATATTTCAAATTGAGCTGAGAGGTCTTTCTGGAGGTAACTGAGGTTACTTTTATGCATGTTTAAGCCAGATATTGCAAACTGCCATGGTATGTAAACCTCAACCAGTGGTACTCCCCCAAACCCTGAAAAATATCCTGGGCTCTATATAAAATTTTACTATTAAGTTTGTTTTTCAGAGATGTAAAACTCCAGATTGTTCCAATGGCAGATAAGCTCTGAAACCTAGAAATACTGGATTTTTCAAGAACAACCAGTTTTAGCCTTCTACCCCTTAATGATAATGCCCCTTTTCAGCCTTGAAGATGTTAGAAAAGCCTTTGCCCAGATACCTCTCAAGATGGACAGATAATTATCAAATTAATGGGAGGAGTTCTAATTGGAAAATTGGGATTTAAAGGATGATTTTGATTACTGAATGATTGTATAGTGCTTTGATTTGCTACAGCTGTGGCACTGCAATATACCAGAAATGGAACAGCTTTTAAAAAGGGAACTTGCTGTGTTACAAGATTACTGTTCTGAGGCCATAAGAATATCCAAACTAAGCCATTTGGGGGGAGATACTTTGACTCAAGAAAGGTAGATGTGTCTAGCACACCTCTGTCAGCAGGGAAGGCATGTGACTGGCTTCTGCTGGGGTCTTTGGCTTCTGGTTTCAAACAGCTTTCCTGGAGGCATTTACTTTCTGCATCTCCAAATGTCTTGCGTTGGCTCTGAACTCTCTCTAAAATATTTCCTCTTTTAAAAGACTCCAGTAAACTAACCAAGACCCACCTTCAATGGGAAGAGTCACATTTCCATCTAATCAAAAAGTCCCACCCACAACTGGGTGTGTCTCATCTCCATGGAAACAACCCAATCAAAATTTTGAGTAAAGAGTAAAAAACACATGGCTGCCCCCACAAGATTGGATCAGGTAAAAGGACATAGCTTTCTGGGGTATATAACAGCTTCAAACTGGCACATATAGAGATTCATTTTTATTTGCTGGTATATTAGAGTAGACTGAGGGAAATAACTGAAATCTCTGAACTGTGATTCAGCTGCTTTGATCTCTGATAATCATTGTGCAGCCTTTATCTTGTGCCCTTGAGATTTTAAAAAACTAGTAACTAACATTTACTTGTACCTATTTATTTGTTTTTTTCAACTTTAGAGTCTTATAATCACTAAAAATGGCCCCTAATGTTTATTAATGAAAGGTCATGGGTCAGCACAGAACTAGCCCACCCCAAATCCAAAGTTACCTTGATAACCAAAACTAGATCTAATCCCAGTGGGCCCATCTGACATGTGCAGCACTGTCATGGTCAGTTTCATGTGTCAACTTGGCCAGGTGGTGTTGCCTGCTTATCTGGTTGGGCAAGTGCTGGCCTCTCTGTTGCTATGAGAACATTTCATAGAATTAAATCATGATTATGTTGGCTGCATCCACAGCTGATTGCATTTGTAATCAGCCAAAGAGAATGTCTTTTGCAATGAGTGACATTTAATCTAATCACTGGGAGGCTTTTAAAAAGGAAGATTCAGAAGAGACAGTCTCTCTTCCTGCTTCAGCTGGCAAGCCTCTCTTGTGGAGTTTGTCCAAACCATTCATCAGAGTAATCAGCTTCACAGCCTGCCCTATGGATTTTGGACCATAGGTTACATGGGACACTTTTATGAATTGTATATCTATGGATATTTCTTGCTGATTCTGTCTCTCTATAGAACCCTAGCTAACACAGCTTGGTACCAGGAGTGGGGTCTTAAGAAACTGAATCTTAAAAATATTTTTTTACAATTAGTTTTCTACTCTGACAGGCTCAAAGGCACTAAGGATTCTGATTCCCATAATCAGAATGATACTGCCAATCCATGGGGTGAGTTGGCAAAAGAGATAGTCAAAATATCACCATTGGATTCTTCTAATGTTTCACTTGTATGAAGCCAGGCTCTAGGAGACAATGTTTTTGACACCTTTACATAGTTTTGTTCAAATAGAAGGTATAGAGATGTTGGCTGGTTGTTGTTAGATACACTGTA
Source organism: Myrmecophaga tridactyla (assembly GCA_004026745.1). Classification (NCBI taxonomy): domain Eukaryota; kingdom Metazoa; phylum Chordata; class Mammalia; order Pilosa; family Myrmecophagidae; genus Myrmecophaga; species Myrmecophaga tridactyla. The sequence goes on along the minus strand of PVIY010020364.1, from coordinate 5,200 downwards.
TATATTATTGAGTGGGCTTAAGGCTTCAAATGAGAAGTTTTCATGCTGTCTGACAGATATAAACATTTCTATGAGTGTCTTGAAGGAAAATCTTATTTTCCTGTAGTCATAGACTTGAGATCTCTGAAAATCAGACTCAGAATATTACTGTTAAAGTAGCAACTTTACAACATAAACTGAAATCTCAATCTTGCATGGTTTCTGCCTTTAAAGTGAGGGCATTGATTGGAAATGAGTGGAACCCTGAAAAATGGGATGGTGGCATATGGATTGATAATGATGTCAGTGGAGAGGTTGAAACCTCAGGTCATGCTGAGTCTTCTCTAGATAACTCTGTAACATTCTGCCCTGAGCACATAACTGCCCCACCTCCAGCCTGCCCTGAGGAGTTGGCGACCCAACCTCTACTTGAAGGGATTAGTCATAGAGTGATTAATCATGTTTCACCAGATGAAGCTGCAAATGAATGTGCTGAAGCAAATGGCTTGGAAGATATTTCTAATTCTTTTCATGACCCACCCCCACCACCCCTCCTTTCTTCCAGACCTATAACTAGACTAAAGTCCCAACAGGTGAGGTACAAAGTATCAACTATGAGGAGGTACATTATACTCCAAAAGAACTGTGTGAGTTTTCCAATTTATATAGGCAGAAATCAGGGAAATATGTGTCACAATGGATTTTAAGGGTGTGGGATAATGGTGGAGGAAATATAAGGCTGGATCAGGCTGAATTTATTGATATGGGCCCACTAAGCAGAGATTCTGCATTCAATGTTATAGCTTGAGGGGTTAGAAAAGGCATTAAGAGTTTGTTTGGATGGTTAGCTGAAACATGGATCAAAAAGTGGCCGACATACCTGAGGTTGAAATGCCAAAACTTCCCTGGTATAGTGTAGATGAGGGGATCCAGAGGTTTAGAAAGATTGGAATGTTAGAGTGGATTTATCATGGAAAGCCTGCTCTTACACCCCAAGAATGTCCAGAGGATGCACCTTTTACCAGAACTGTAAGAAATAAATTTGTGAGATTAGTGACATCATCCCTAAGAGCTCTGTCATTGCACTTCTCTGTAGGTCAGATATTACTACGGGAACAGCTGTCACTGAGTTGGAATCCTTAAATACAATGGGGATGACCAGATCCTGAGTTGGCAGAAGCCAGGTGGCAGCACTTAATTGCCAAAGATAAGATGGATGTGAGTATCATAATAGACAGCAAACTCAAAGTAGTAGTCAAAATAATCTGACTTGAAGAATAATCTCGGATAGGTGTCAAGATGGCAGTTTAGTGAGGTGTGGAATTTAGTTTGTCCTCCAGAACAGCTACTAAAATAACCAGGAACAGTACAGAACAACTGCTGGGGCCACATCAGTGACCAGTCACACAGCGTACACCAGTCTGGACCAGCTGGACCGGCTATGAATGCCCCCAGAACTGTGAGTTCCCCAAGCAGTGGTAGCCAGCGCCCCTCCCCCACAGGCTACTTCCCAGAGGGGAAAGGAAAGAGACTTTACCAGCAGCAGGGGCTGAGTGCAACTAAGCTTCAAGTGTGGAATTAATTCACAAATTCTGACTACTAAAAATAGGCCTCCAGCTCAGGTGAACCTGGTTAAAGTGGAGGTTGCTGATTTTTGCCTCAGTGCTGAGGGGGCAGGACTGACCAAAAAGGATAAAAAAAAAACAGAGTTTTTTGTGGCTGTGTTTCTACAAAGGCTTAACTGCCTTTGGATACAGAGGCAGGGCTTCTAAGGCTGCAGCTGCCCCAGGCATAGGCAGAAACAAGCTTGTTTGAAAGTTTGTCTGGAGTCTGTGCTTTCCCTAGGGGAGGAGTGAGGCCCAACTCATGTGGAATCCCTCCCTCAAGGAATTCAGACCCAAGGGCTTGGAAATTTGAAGCCATTAAAGCCAGCCTACAACCTCTCCTCTGTCTCCACCATGGCCCCAGCAGGGAGAGTCTGCCAAAGTTAAAGGTACCACATCACCTTATGCTCATGGGACCTGCAGGCAGAGGAGCACCACATACTGGGCAGGATAAGAAAAACAGAGTCCAGAGACTTCACAGGAAAGTCTTTCAACCTGCTGGGTCTCACCGTCAGGGAAAACTGATGCAGGTGACTCTTTCCTCCTGACAGGAGACCACTTTGTTCTGGGAAAATCTGGTTGGGGTCCATAATACCTAAGTAGACCCTCCTAAGGGTGGAGGGAAAAGGCACCATACAGGTAGGGCAAGAAACAAGAAAACAAGAACTGAAAAATTCTGCCCTGTGAAACAAACCTAAGTTAGTGGTCCAGAATAAGCTGAACTGAATATCAAAGAACAGACAGACAACAAATTCATCTAGCAAGAAAATCCTAGGTAAAAGAAGTGAAAAAAATCTCCAGAATAAACTAATTAGGGTAATTAAATGTCTAGATGCCAGCAAAAAATAACAAATCACACTAGGAAAATTGAAGATACGGCCCAGTCAAAGGAACAAACCAACAATTCAAATGAGATACAGGAGTTGAAACAATTAATTCAGAATGTTCAAACAGATATGAAAAACCTCATCAGAAATCAAATCAATGAATTGAGGGAGGATATAAATAAGGCAAGGAAGAACAAAAAGAAGAAATAAAAAATCTGGAAAAAACAAATCACAGAACTTATGGGAATGAAAGGCACAGTAGAAGAGATGGAAAAAACAATGGAAACCTACAATGTTAGATTTCAAGAGACAGAAGATAGGATTAGTGAACTGGAGGATGGAACATCTGAAATCCAACAAGCAAAAGAAAATGCAGAGAAAATAATGGGAAAATATGAGCAGGGACTCAGGGAATTGAATGACAATATGAAGTGCATGAATATACGTGTTGTGAGTGTCCCAGAAGGAGAAGAGAAGGGAAAAGGAGGAGAAAAACTAATGGAGGAAATTATCACTGAAAAATTCCCAACTCTTATGGAAGACTTAAAATTACAGATCCAAGAAGTGCAACGTACCCCAAAGAGAATAGATCCAAATAAACGTACTTCAAGACATTTACTAATCAGAATGTCAGAGGTCAAAGAGAAAGAGAGAATCTTGAAAGCAGCAAGAGAAAAGCAATGCATCACATACAAGGGAAGCCCAATAAAACTATGTGTAGATTTCTCAGCAGAAACCATGGAGGTGAGAAGACAGTGGGATGATATATTTAAATTACTAAAAGAGAAAAACTGCCAACCAAGAATTCTATATCCAGCAAAATTGTTCTTCAAAAATGAGGGGGAAATGGAAACATTTTCAGACAAAAAGTCACTGAGAGAATTTGTGACCAAGAGACTGGCTCTCAAAGAAATACTAAAGGGAGCACTAGAGGCAGATATGAAAAGACAGGAGAGAGAGTGTGGAGAAGAGTGTAGAAATGAAGACTATCAGTAAAGGTAATAAGAAGAAAAATTAGATATGACATATAAAATACAAAAGGTAAAATGGTAGAAGAAAGTACTGCCCCTACAGTAATAACACTAAATGTTAATGGATTAAACTCCCCAGTCAATAGACATAGGCTGGCAGAATGGATTAAAAAACAGGACCCATATATATGCTGTCTACAGGAAACATAAGTAAAAGGTTGGGAAAAGATATTTCATGCAAATATCTATCAGAAAAGAGCAGGAGTAGCTATACTAATATCCAACAATTAAGACTTCAAGTGTAAAACGTTAAAAGAGACAAAGAAGGGCACTATGGCAATAAAAGGAACAATTCAACAAGAAGACATAGCGATCATAAATATTTATGCACTGAGCCAGAATGGTCCAAAATACATGTGGCAAACCCTGAAAACACTGAAAAGAGAAATTGACACATCTACCATAATAGGTGGAGACTTCAATTTCACACTATCATCAATGGAGAGAACATCTAAACAGAGGACCAATAAAGAAACAGAGAATTTGAATAATACAATAAATAAGCTAGATTTACAGACACTTATAGAACATTACACCCTATGACAGCAGTATACACCTTTTTCTCAAGTGCTCATGGATCATTCTCAAGGATAGACCATATGCTGGGTCACAAAGCAAGTCTCAATAAATTTTAAAAGATTGCAATCATACAAAATACTTTCTCAGATCATAAAGGAATGAAGTTGGAAATCAATAATAGGCAGAGTGCCAGAAAATTCACAATTATATGGAGGCTCAACTAACAGACTCTTAAACAACAAGTGGGTCAAGGAAGAAATTACAAGAGAAATCAATAAATATCTCTAGGCAAATGAAAATGAAAACACAACATATCAAAATATATGGGATGCAGCAAAGGGGGAAATAGTGTAAGAGGGAAATTTATTGCCCTAAATGCCTGTATCGATAACCAAGGAATTAACTGTCCACTTGGAAGAACTAGAGAAAGAGCAGCAAACTAACCCCAAAGCAAGCAAAAGGAAAGAAATAATGAAGATTAGAGCAGAAATAAATGAAATTGCAAACATGAAAACAACTGAGAAAATCAACAAAACCAGAAGTTGGTTCTATGAGAAAATCAATGATTGATGGATCCTTAGCAAGGTTGACAAAAAAAAGAAGAGAGAGGATGCAAATAAATAAGATCAGAAATAGAAGAGGAGACATAACCACTGACCCTGCAGAAATAAAAGAAGTAATGACAGGATATTATGAACAACTTTATGCTAATAAATACGACAATGTAGATGAAATGGACAACTTTCTAGAAAGCCATGAACAACCAACATTGACTCGAGAAGAAACAGATGACCTCAACAAACTAATCACAGGAAAAGAAATTGAATCAGTCATTAAGAAGCTCCCCAAAAAGAAAAGTCCAGGAAAAGATGGCTTCACAGGTGAATTCTACCAACATTCCAGAAAGAATGAGTACTAATCCTGCTCAAACTCTTCAAAAAAATTGAAGAGGTGGGAAAGCTACCTAACTCATTCTATGAAGCCAACATCACCCTCATATCAAAGCCAGACAAAGATATTACAAAAAAGAAAACTACAGACCAATCTCTCTAATGAATATAGATGCAAAAATCCTCATCAAAATTCTAGCAAATCAAATCCAGCAACACATTAAAAGAATTATACACCATGACCAAGTAGAATTCATCCCAGGTATGCAAGGATGGTTCAACATAAGAAAATCAATTAATGTAATACACCATATCAACAAATCAAAGCAGAAAAACCACACGATCATCTC